>JALLOT010003852.1:0-10820 GCA_036939595.1 Thalassiosira livingstoniorum | reverse complement strand
ATTATATTGCAACATTCTAGCCAAGATGGCGCTGATACGGCTTAATTCAAACGGTACAATGTACACAATAGGTATTGTACCTAGGAACTAGATAGTACTCCTAAGTACCTACTACCTCTAGAACTCTAGAACCCGTTCATCCGTCCGACCAGCAAAGAGTCGAGACACGAAATGACGCAATCTTGCTATTTACCACAGCTACATAGTTCAAAATTCAAAAACAGAAGATGGGGGATGTCACCATCCACTTCCTGATAAACTCAACTATCTTCTGTCCAAGCCGAAATGATGAAAAGGAAAAGGATTTGGAGGCCTCTGCAGCACACGCCAACAACACACCAGGTTGTGAATCGACAGCGTTTAGGTTCGAGAGCTTGTCCCACGTTTTGCCCGCCGATTCTACTGTTGCAGATGTGATGGAGTTCATATTGAAACAAATTGCTACGGATGCGTATGATTCTGTTCGCAATAGAGATATTCAACAACCACTCGCGAAACCAACGTCGACATTATTTGAGCAACAACTACATAAAGTATCTATTTTCGACATTTCATACCATCCGCCCAAGCCAATAACGTCAATAGTTCGCAGCCACAATGAAAAAAGTGGTCCAATGAGTAAGACATGCCACAGCATGGGCTGGTATCCTTCCGGAAAACTGGCAATTCTCCCATCCACATCATTAACGGATTCGCAGTCGGAAATTGACCTTTTAATGAAGTTTGTCGAGTGGCAATCTCGCAATGTTGTACACCATGAAGAATTCGCATANATGTTGTACACCATGAAGAATTCGCATACAACAACCCCAACGCAACTAGCAATCCTACTGTTTCTTCATCGGAGAAAGTGCAATGGACTGGAGTAGGTGCCAGTACAAACCATGGAACTCAACAAACTCTCAAACCTTCGGAAATTTTCAATGCTGTTGAACAACGATTTGACAACGATGAACACCACAAAAACCACCAGAACCAGCTCCACTCGCAACCATCACCAAAAACGAGAAAGAAACGATCCGAAAACGAACGATGCCAAAGACTCGATCAACTCCTCCAAAACCTAGAACAAAGTTCCAAGTCCAAAAAGAAAAATAAGGCAGTATCCCAACAAGTCCGTACCATGCTATTGAAATCCCGATCTGAGGGGAATAAAAAATTGAGGATGGAGGATCGTTTTCATTTGGAGGTTGTTCGTTTGGTGGATGATGGGGGCGGGGGTGACAGTGACAAGGCGAAGAATAATGGGAAAGATATCGAAAATACCACAAGTTATCGATTTTTTTCGCGTGTTTCTACTGCAGGAAAGGTGGCTTCCACTGCAGCTCCATCTTTGGGGGATGATAGGGCTGCGGAGTTTCTTGTGGAGTACCCGTCGGCGTCAGGGGGGGTTGAGGGCAAGGGAGCCGATGATGTATTGGTGAATAAGATGTATAGAAGACTTCCGAATACGATGTCACTGCATGATGCTGAGCGTGCTGGGTGGGTGAAGGAGTTTGATGTGGTTGTTATTCGTATTTATTCCCTCGTAAAATATGATGAGGTGTCGGATGGCTATGGACCGAGTAAGAGTGTTTTGGACCCCGAGAGCGATGATGACATTGATGAAAATGATTCCCTGGCTAATGACGATATCATTCAAACGGTGTGCGAAAATGACATTGGAACAGTAACCACCGGCGACAAAATCTCCGGTCAGGAAACACATGCCATGACAATTGATAATGGGTCTGAGTTCTGTACCGAAAAATCCTTACAGCTTCAACAACGCATCCACGCAATATTTCAATCTTCTAATGACGATGAAGACAATCCAAAGAAAAAGAAGAAGAAGAAGCCAGTCTCCAACCAAGTTCGTCAAATGTTGATGAAATCAAAATCCAAGGGTAATTCTCAAGTGAAACCGGATGATAGAATATATTTCGAAGTTTACACTTTTCTGGACGATCAAGATGCAAACGACTCATCCAATGGAGAAAATTCTCCTACCATTTCGTATCGATATTTTTCAAAGAAGAGTGACGTTCAACAAATAATTGCGGCTTGCACTTCCACGGCCTCTGTACAAAATGGTGAAATGGAATTGATCGTTCATTGCCCTTATTTATCAACTGAGGAAAAAGGCAAAACCAATGAATTCAAAGAGAATATGGAATACAAATACAGAAGTTTGCCCCATTCAATGACAATTGCTGAGGCTATTCGAAGAGGTTGTTTGGAAAGTTTTGGCAAATTCATTGTTCGTATTTATTTTGCAGAGAAAGGAGGCATATCTTGTGCCAGTTTGGATAAAATGTCGTGACATCTACAATACTTTCATGGAATTGTTCGCATGCAATATTTCAGTTCTAAATAATACCAGCATGGTCAATTTTCTCTCCATTTTTTAATGCAACAAGTAAACAGCATTTGCTTCTTAAATAGAAAAAAAAATGAAAATATAAAGAGCAAGTATCTGGCATATTCCTCTTTTGTTTTTATCATAGAAGGGCAGTGCAAATGTGAAATATTTGCATTGTAAAGTTTGAATGACATACATGTTATTATCGTGTAGCTAAGTTGAGCAATTCAGAATTATGAGAATAACAGCTATCCTAATGTGCTAAGTGTAGACATCAGTCTACTGACGCACCCCTGACCACTTCAAGACCTCTTGAAAAAAGGGAGATGGGAAGGCCTTGTGGACACGGTCTGGATGCTTGTATCAAGCACATTGGAGATGATGGACAAAGACAGGATCAGTAGGAAGATGTTCAATGTCCTGGAAGGATTGGTTTTGGCTACTTTCAGTGTGCAAGTAGTAGTGCGATGGGTGAGAAACAAACTCAATTATTGTTGGAATGATAGTATGGGATGTGCTGTTGAAGATGGCTTGCTGAGATGAGAGTGGACAGTATGATGGTGAGAAAAAGTGGATTTTGGTATCACCATGCAGTGCTAAAGGCAGCAGTTTTGAGCCCCCCATCACAAAGTTTTTTGCGAAGAGGTTGAAAGTATTGATTTGGTCGGGGATTTGCTTTGTGCAGAAATCACCAGCCTGTTGGTGATCTTTCACCAAACTTTCTTTGAGATTTGTTTGCTTGCTCCCTCATTGATGATACATTGTGGGAAAACATGACTTTTTTTCTGATTATCACTTAACTGGGGCTGGGGTTCTGTGATGATGACATCCATGTTGAGATTGGTCTTGTTGTAAGTACTTGAGATAGAGTGCATTTTGTCCAGTTGTTTTTTTTTCAATTGTTCCAACCTCATGAAAGACTTCTGTCGTTTGTTTTTGGCTCAGGCACTCCCAGTCAAGAAGGTCATGTTTACTGCAAAGAACTGACATGGACAGGACACTGAATTTGAAATATAGATTGAGTGGTGCACCATCTTCAGTTACTACATTTCCAAATTGACTCATCCAACAGAGACATTGCTAAAGGATTTAAGCAGATGGTATTCAAAAGAGGAGTGCAAGGTAGTTTCTGAGTAGGTTTCATGTTCATGGTGGTGAGAATAATTGTGTTAGCATTAGACAAGACTAGAGGTGGTAGCATCATTGGAGCACAATAAACTAACAATAGCAGTGCTAAGTAGGTATTGAATTGCATTCCAATCTTCTTTATAACATTTGTCAAAATGGTCCTGCACTATGTAAGTGGGCTTGCCACTGAGTCAACAATATATTTCCATGCAGACTTGCATTCAAGTGTTGTAAGCAGTCACTTCATCACAAAAGATGTTCATGGCTAGTTTCATTGCATTTGATGATGGTTACAAATAACATACACATCACACAAAAATTCCATTGCTGAATTTTGGGGTTTGCATTTGTCTTTTTTATGTTTTCTTCCTCCCTATTATGGTTGTTGTGTGCAAGGATTACAGTACCTTCAGTTGCTCAAAGAATCTCTACACACCAACAGCCAACAAAGATGCCATTGATTATTGATTATTTTTACCACACCAACAAAATGGAAATGCAGAGACCTTGAATGGATAACATTGTTGTTGATATAGTTGTCAGAGTGGATACAAAGCCTCTCAATCTATAAACAATTATCAAGACTGATTAAAATAAGGTTTTGAACTAAATTTATGTGTACATACATTGTATAACCTATGATGCCCATCATTGAAAACAATGGAACTATTTTGATTCCTATCAGACATTTTGTGAAAACCGTTACCCTAAAACCTGATAGATGGAATCTACACATTGTGATGCAACAATTCATGCATTTTGTACACAATACACATAATCTGACAATATATTATGGATCATCTGTCACATATCTGACAAATCCTACCTATGGAATACAAGAATGGCATGATATATTTATAAACCTTTGACAATTCCAAAAGAAATCAGGTAATGTTTTTAAGTGCTAACAGTATAAAGAAAGTATTGGAACTTTAGCCAAATTCTTCATTAATTGATGGTAATCCCCCTAGAATTTTCTTTCATTCTATTCTGATATTTTTGGAAAACAGATATAACATTCCATAGTTTACATTATTTCTACAATTTTTGTTTCAACAAAATCTTGAAATTCCAAAGGAGAAGGAAGAATGAAAGAGAAATGGAGGAGGGCAAAAATAATGAAGGAGAAAAGTGGAGAACAGAGCTGAATAGAATAAAGTGGCAAAAAATGGTGGAAAAGGGCAAAAAACAGCAGAACATGATAACAAGGCAGAAGATGGTGGAAGGACAGATCCAATGGCAGAAATTTTCTATTATTCAAGCCATGATGTTAATTTATTCAAAATATAATATGATTTTCATTGCATCAAATATCTTGCAAGGACAAAACTTTGTTGCTTGAAAAAAATATTTTTAGGCAATGAAAATACCCATGCTTGGAAATGCAACTCAATTATAAAATTGCTAAATCACCAAAATTGAATAAGTCCAATTGAATCATTGAAACAAAAATCTTTTACTATGGACAGAATTTGAAGGAAACCTTTTGTCTCAAATGTCAACTTTTCTAGTTGGGACTGAAATATGGAAAATTATTAAGAAGAAAATGTTACTTACCCATACTGATTTTTTCCCTTCTTCACAAAAATCTCAAAATCAAATTTCCAATTATTTTATCAATCAGTGATGGTCCTCCCAATAAAAATAGTGTAGAGTGTAGGGTTGGATTTTCTTGACAAAATCCATCTCACGACTGCTAAGAAACTACAATTTTTCAACAGTAGAAAAGTAAATGTTGGGAGTAAAATTATTGTTGAAGCAAAAATGGTCAAGAAAGTGTTCAAATTAGTCTTCTAATAAAGCAACAATTGTGGGTGCAAAATTATCATCACATGGATGCATGAAAATATTCTCTTTTGGTAGACTCATACATTGTCTTTCCAAAGTTATTCATGCTTACTTACCTATCACTTTTATCACTCCAATCCTTTATTTTTTGAGTGTTCTCTCTATCATAGCTGACCTAATATCTCCTTGAATCCTAAAATTAATAGTCAACCTCAATTCTCATCATGATGGTTTCTTCCATCATTAAATTGGAAGAAATACAAAATTACATGTGCTTTGGAAAATATATTTTTCTTTTGAAAAATCATGACATTGTATCTGAATATGTTACATTTTGAAGTATTGTTGTTTGGATTATTCTGAGTGTACGTTGCTGTATAAACAATGTTGTACTAAGGATGTTGTGTAGAGAGTGATGTGCTGAGTGTCTGTTTGGTTGTTGACAAGAATCAATTCTTAAAGAACTTAATTTTTTATTGGATTTATTTTATTGAATGAGTTTAGGAAGAAATTATGCAACATTTGACTCACTCTTTTAATTTTTAGGATTAAGTCTGTTCTCTTTTTTGAACTCTTAAAAATAGTATGTTATATTAGAGCCAAAATTGGAACTGATCTGAAAATAAATAAAAATAAGATTTTTGGAGAACTTGAAGAGAGATTTTTTGCCAGTTTCACAGTACCATGCAGGGTAAAAATATGATGATGCCACCAACAAAGGTTTCAGAAATCCAAGAACCACCTGATTGGCTGTTGAATGAAATTACAAGAAATAATACTATTACCTACTACTTAGTACAAGCTACCTGCTAAGAACTATTTCTTATACAACAGAAAGCTCTGCAATCCCAAAGAATAATAAAGGGCTTACCCTTTGTATCTTCCTCAATCAAGGAATTTACTGTTTTTGGCTTTTTTGGTGAATTTAATGTTTGTCATCCTAAGAGTATTGAACAACTTATTATTCTATCCTCTTGTTTCAAGTAAAAATATATCTGCAAATAAAATGAACTCTATTTTTCCTTTGAAAAAACAATTTTAAATTATTGGTGTTTGTTCTTGGTAGCACATAATTATTGTCAGTTAGATGGTGCCAGTATCTGAATTTTTCAAAATAGGTTATAGCATTAAGTACCAACCTCATTCTCAACAACAGAAAATCACCATTGTTTGAATGTGACAAAGGTCAGAAAGTTTACAATGGTAATCAGGAGAGCTCAAAAAGATTAACAGTTACTAATTGTAACTGGTATTAATATTATTATCATAAGGTAACAGAATAGTTGTTTCTGTAGCTGTTCCAATACCATTTTTGACTACCAGCAGCTTCCAACCATACCTACCTGTCAGCACCATGGTTGACAGCATTTTTCAGATGATGTGTTTGTTAGTAGTAGTAGAAGCTTGGGCCATGAGCAAAAAAGAATACATTTATTTTCTGGTACAATTTCTATAAGGAAAACTCCTGAAAGGGGATGTATTAATTTTATTCTACAACATGGCAGTGCTATGAGAAGTTTTAGAGAATTTTATTTGTATTAATTTGTTTTAAGAGAACCACAAGCATTATATGTATTGTGTGAGCTCATTGTCCATACATTGTATGTAAATTTTATTTGTATGAGGTACTGGTATTTATCCAATTTTATAATTTCAATTGGGTCCAAAATATACACTCACTGGGCAATATATAATATTAATTATTATTTTTTAATCAACATATTGTATACTATTATTATGTACATAAAGACTCAACAATATAATATTTTTTACTGATTCATGAATGCAGTAAGTTTTCAGTGAATTTCTAGATGTTAATTGTAAACAATTATCAAACTGCATGATCAAAAATTCTGACACACAAAGAGGGTGTTCTGATATAGTTAATTGAAAAACTAAATAATAATTAATACCAGAGGCATCGCTTAACATTTGCTGCCTATCATAACAATAATTTTTAAGTACATGGACAATAATAAAAGAGATTGCAAAACCAGTATCTGTGTGCCTAAAATAGGAAAGGAATGGCCATACCTCATTGGTTATTGTGCCATGCAGTCTAGAAGCCCATGGTGCTGTTGTTTCAAAGGTCCATAGGACTCCCAAAGGTTTTTCAAAGGTAAGTGGAGTTGCCGTGGGCAACAAAGGCACCAAATTACTCTCAGAGGTAATTTCACTTAACAATAATTCAAAATCACTCTTAAAACATGATTATATTGATTCATTTTAAGCATTAAGCATACAAACAGCCTCATATTGCATATTTTTAGGAGGAATTGTCATCTCTTATCCCCAAAGAGCTCAAAAACATAAATTCAACCACTTTTATCTTTGTTCCAATTTCCAATACCTTGTGACTGTGATCTTGGAATGTTCCCATGGTCTTCAAGACAAGAACAAGAATCAAGAATCAATATATTATGACATAGCAAGATCAAGATATCCAAAATTCAAAGTCAATGTTTCTCTAAAAATAAAGATAAATCAATAAATGAGGATGATATGTGAACATCACCTCTCACCTCTCAGTCATCATGTCACAAAATAAACGCAACAATTTCTGTTCGAAGTTTGCCAGAAGATAAGGCAAAAAATAGTGAATATTATACAAAAACTCAACCCAGTCAAAAAATTATGGCCATCACAAAATCAAATAACAAATAAACCACAACAGCAACCTGAAAAGTCAAATTGTTTGTACTCACAAACAAAACAACAAACAAAGAAGAAATGATATGCACAATGAAATCCAAATATTTGACAATTAATGGAAGAGATTCTTGAAAAATGACAATTTACAAAACAAGTATACAAATCAGTAAAAAGAAAAATCATTATTTGGTAATGATTTTTATGAAGACAAAGGAACAAAAATTGCAATTAAGAATAAAAAATATAAACAAAAACCAACAAGAGACTGGTAACAGCTCATGCAACAAACAAAATACCAACAATATCAAATTAACCATGTTCTAAGCAAGCACAGGCAGTGCATGGTTACTTATGTCAAATAAATTGAAAAATCCTTGAGTACAGAAGCAGAAGGAAAGAGAAACCTAAACTGTAAATATAAATGAACACAATCAATTATCAACATCCAAATGAAAATTTTGAATGTGCAATCAATGGTTAATTTCAGATTTAATTGACCAATTTAAGATCACAATGTCCAAAGATCAACATGGAGGGGAAGCAATTACTTCTGTCATATACTCATGAGAGTATGATAATATTATATTCAATTACATGATCAGCATGGAAATGGATCATAACAGGAGGGGAGACAGTATTCCATTTTCCCATTTGTAAGAACTTAATAGAAATATTCAGAGAAGAATAAAATGAGGATTAGACTATCTAATCCATCTTGTATCAAAGATGCCGTCAAAGCAATTAAGAGAAAGATGAGCCCATTTCCTTAGTAATTTTGAAACAGTAATCATAATCATTTGAAAGAATCAACTTTTAATCTTACAACTTGAGAATTGGTTCAATCAATACAAACCTGTGTTTTTTATTCACTTTCTCATATGTAACATAAAATCACCATTATTTATGTATTACTTGCATCTACCCTTTCAGAAATTATAAAGATTATTGGAAAAATTAGTTTCAGGAGGTCTTATTTAATAGTTTTCTAAGTATGGTAATATTTTTTTAATTTATCCTTTGACTTGTGCATCTGGAAAAATACTTTCTTGGTGTTTTTGTAGATGAATTTAATGTCACATTGCCTGCCACTTGTCAATCTATGGTAGTCCTTGGTGTTTTGATTTTATCACTTTTTACCTTTTTCCCTTTGGAATAATTACATTGCATCTAATTGGTAAACATTGGCAATGCCGCCTTTAACACCTCTTCTTGGACTCTTACAACTTTTGTCTGCTTGATTCTTCTTTGTGAATCAACAACTGATGTTGCTATTGCCTCCATGGTATCTACATCATTTTTATTGACATCCTTGATTTGGATGAGCATGGTGGTAGTGAAAATTTTTTAAACCACATTGATCTATTACATCCTTTAGAGATTTTACTCTAACTTATGTAGTCCATCCTTGGGAGGATGACAAAGACCTCAAGTTTGTTAAGCATCTTACTCTATGCTTTGCCTCCATACCATGAGGTAGTACTTGAGATTGTGGCCCTTGGACTAGTGTGAGAAATATGATAGGGCTGAGTCAAAAGGGATTAATTATTGCTTTTTAAGATAGCTTTACAGACTTCCCATTTAATATTTACCAGTAAACACATTTTATTGTCTTCCCACTTTATACCACATCATTCCAAACTTTCTTTCTCATATTTTCTCAAAATTCTAGCATAAAAATACTGAATCCAATCTGATCATCATCCATCATGACACCAGTCACTTTCCCATTTTATACTTTTTATTGTATCCTAATGACAAATTTACCCATTTTACATTTTTTACCTTTCATTCTTACATCATTTCATCACATTCACATTTTACATACTTTTAATATTAATTTACTGTAATTCTCCAATTTTTCATTTTAATTTCCCCATTTTACATTTTTGACTGTGCATATTTCCCCATTTCATACATAAATGTTCCAATTTTACATTTTTTCTCAGAATTTACCCATTTTTCATTTTAATTTACCCATTTTAAACATTTTTAAATTTTCCATACACAATTTTCCATTTTATTTTTTTGTACACACTAGTTCACTATATTTTTGGGGGTTGTCTGCCAGGTCACCCTATCACAGGGAAGCTAGGTTATGCTGAATCCGACCATTATGGAGAAGAACAATGAAGTCATTATACTCAAAATGATTCTCTGATTACACTGACAAAGGATATGGCATGTGGGTGTTGCGAAATTAGAATTTTTATTTCTTCCCCATTTCTGGCTGAATATAACACAGTAAGTACCTAAGTACGTACATAATTTTTTTTTTTTGGTATGCATGACAGCACTATAAAACAGTAGAATTAGTGCACAGATTGCGTTTCTATTTCAAGAGAAACCAATACAGTACTAAATAATGAAGATTTGATCAATAGTAGAATCAAAAATTATTATTAAAAAGTTAACAGTAGCAGAATCTAAAGACCGTGCAAAGTTATACGTTACTGAAGTCACCAACGAGTTCTCCTCCAGCGATGTCCTTCATGATGGGGGGCCCGGGGAGGCCAATGAAGGCAACGATCTGGTTGGTTCCGGTTCCAGAGATGGCATCAGGTCTGACGATGGATGTAGCACCTTTGGGGAAAGAGTCAAAAATTTCAGGCGTAGTCGATGTTTCCTGGAAGGTGGAAACCAGCACGAGTGATGATGTTCCTGATGAAAGCAAGCTGGTTGATACGGACACGCTTGATCTCAAAATATCGGAGATGGTCGAATCGCTCTTGCTCAGCCATCAAGAAGGAAAGAGGATCAAAGAATCCAAGAGGAGGTTGGACACCAATTTCGGATTTGAAGGCGTTAAGGGCAGTGGTGGCCTTGCCAGTTGGGGCAGGGGCAAAGGCGGCGGCCCGTGGCCGAGGCGATGAGGGAGGCGATGATGGCAGTCTTCATTTTGACTGTTAAATTG
>JALLOT010003851.1:0-10810 GCA_036939595.1 Thalassiosira livingstoniorum | reverse complement strand
GTGGGAGATGAGGGGCAGGGTCAGGGACCGCAAGATCCGCAAGTGGAAGGAGGACCAAGTCAAGAAAGGCAAAGTCGGCAACAGGAGTGGGGTAATTTGCTGGAGGAGGCGGGATGGCAGCATGCGGCTCATGAGGCTAGAGATTTCGTCTTTGTAGAAGGTTAGTGGTGCACACATTAACTCACCTTGACTCACCATCACATCATGATTGAGCGTGACTGAGCTTTACTGAGCTGCTGGTACCTCTTGGTAGCTGTTGATCGTTTTTGAATTTTTGAAATTCCATGTATATTGCTTCCTCAACTGCATTTGTTTTATTCACTTTGTCATCGCTTGAATTTCCATGGAATTACTCCACTTTTTCGTTATGTTGGATCATGACAAAATCGTCGCGTTTCGAATTCCACTTCTCATCCTTTGGCGATTCTACTGCGTTTCAATTGCATCCTCATCAAATTCCACCTCTTACCAATGTCCCATACATTCTCATATCTATGGCATTTCCATGGTCGCAGATGCAGTCAATGCCATAATCGCCGCAATGCAATACCGACATCATGGGACATCACCCACCACGTTTCATATTGGCTCCGGGGAATTGGCCACATTGTCGAATTTGGCAGAGGAGATTGGTTCTTTGGGTGAGGGGGCTTTGAATGGTTTGGGTGGTGCTGTTGGAAGTGGAAGTGGTGGTGGTAGTGCGGGTGGCAGCAATGGAAATGCCAATGGCGGAAATGGAAGTGGCAGTGCCGCCCACTCGCATCCATTTGCAGTCATTGACGTGGAACAATCGGCTCTGGCCCGATCGACCTCGTTGGACTCGAAGGAATACCTCCATTGGTCGGCGAGTACTTCCATGAAGGATGGGGCCGCCAAATTGTTGGCGTGGCATTTGGATCGGAGTTTGCCGTTCTTTTCCCCGGTGGATGGAACTGCTGGACGTGCTGTTGCTGGTGCAGAAGGCGTTGGCGAAGTCAAGGCATTGGCACCACCCAATGGCAATGACATTCTAGCCCAACGCAATCTCAAACCCTGCTCTGCGGAACATGATCCACTTTGCATGCGGGACTTGCATGCTTCTCTTCCTTGCGCTTCCGAGTGTGCCGCATCGCCCTTTCCTTCCACCTCCTCGTCGTCCCATGCAAGTCATGCAAGCTGCACCCCCTCCATATTCGACACTGTCATCCCCCTCTCTCGCGAAGTCACCGAAGGATGTGATGTCATACTCTACACCATGTCCCTCGGATACGACGTTGACACTCTCGCACTCCAAACCACTTACTCGGATGGGGCAGATCAAGAGCAATGGAAGGAACCTACCGTATGCACACTGGCTTTTGTCCCTGGGGAGAGTATTCTGGCCAAGAGAGTGATTGATAAGGTTCCGCCCAATTCATTGGAGAAGATGGATGTGCCACTGGATAGCTCGTATGAAGAGAAGGTTTCATCGCTTTCGGGGCATTTGGTACATCAAGGTTGGATGCTCCTCTTTGTACCCAATGCCACTCAATCCCTCACCTCGGCGGAATTGTACATTCTCAAACTTGCCCCCAAAAGATTCTTTCATCACACTGTCAAACGAGCCATGTATGTCGATGAATTCTTTACTGTGACGCCTACCCCGGAAGATGCTCAGTTTTTAACTTCGGAAATGGAACGGGGAGTGTTGGGCAAGAGGAATGTGATTGGACCCGATAGTAACGGAAGGAGGATCAAGTACAAATTGCCCGAGGAGCCGCAGCGGCGTGCTGTACTACTAGTAGCACCCATGAAGGACCTCGATGAAAATGACAATGGAGGAGCCAATGCCAACCCCGCCATACCCAAAGATTATCACCGAATACCACTCAAACAAACCATCAAATCCATGCTCCGCGAACTCGGCCTCGATGAAACCGCCCGTGAATCAAAAGAAGTCCGCGTCCAACGCGAATACTACGAACGGGCCCGCTCCTTATTGAACTCCTTTGATTTACGTCCCCTCGACCCCCTATCACGGCACAAATTGGAATATACCGATTACATCCGTTCCCGGTGGGTAGTGCACGATTTGACACTGGAAGAAGGACATCAATTGCGGTGTGAATGGTACAAGGAGCACATTCAATGGGATACTCATTTAGATCAATTGAGTTTTACATTTGTCATTGCCAAGAGGGAGTTGGTGAGGAAGATTTTGACGAGGCAGCCTTTGGAGGGGCGGGATGATGATTTGACCATTTTGGAAATGATTATTAATATTATGAGTGATGCGAAGGAGTGGCATCCAATATTGACCAATGAGGATATGTTGAGTCTGATGGGAGAGGGAGGAGTGGCCACGCACCATTCGCAGATGAATCCTCAAGCCATTCCGCAAAATTTGCAAGATTTGCCAGATCATGAAATTATCAATGTTCAGCCGGATGGTTCACTCAAACCAGATGGAGATACGTTTTATGTGAGGATTATGAGTGATGCTGTCATGTTGGAGGCGAGGAAGAAGTGGATGAAGGTTAGGGATGGGAAGAGGAAGGGGATTTTGAATGAGAGAAAGAAGTTGAAGGAGAAGCAGCAGCAGCAGCAGCAGCAGCAACAACAACAACAAGGTCAACAAGCGGTTCAGGGTCAGGGGGTGCAACAAGCTCCGTGATATTAGATGGAATAGGCACATCAAGTAAGGCTATACCTAGGCAACTGAATGCGCCTTGTGCCTCGTGAATTCTCCTTTTCAACAATACTTCTTCTGCTTGTGACTTGAAGATATCTTTGAATTGTTGAATTTTGTCTCATGCTGTGTGGGGATTTCTCTTGAAATAATTCACATGGACACGTTGGAGTTGTTTTCACTTGATTCAAGTTGAGCATGAAACCCACACTCGTTTCCCCCCATGAGATTAGAATAACTTGTGGATGTGACCACGCCAAGCTAGACTACTACTTTTTTGTTGAGATTTTCAAAATCTTTATTGCCATCAAATCTATTTCAACTTAAAATAAAATACTTTTAGATCCCATCGTCTTGCTGCAATTTTATTGCCATATTGGTCGGAATGCCTGTAAGTAAAGATACTCTCAAACAGCACACATTTTATCATAATATTCATAGACTATAGTAACAGCTACTCTAAGATTCTCACTAGTACTGGAACAATGCAACTTGCGTTGTCATAGATACTTGATCACAACATTGCTCATATATCTTCATCTCCAATGCCACCACCACTATCTGTCACATTTGTAGGTATGTCTCAAGCCGACCTCCCTCAACCCGGGTCAACTATAGACGCCAAAATCGCTGCTCATTTCGAAAATCACGAATCATGGCACCCGCCATATCTTCTTAACAAAATCACTGGCAACACGTTTCAACCCGAGTAAAGTCTCCATTAAACACAGCATTCAAAAAATTGCTGCTCGGTTAATCGGATGTAATTTCGTGGGTTAAGATGTCGGCTAACCGGGCGGAGAAGCTAAATTTTATGCATCGGCTGAGATCTTTCTGCTTGCCTCATGCATTTTTTCACCTAAGCGGTCAATAGCATTTTTACCAAATAAAGAACATGGTTTGAATGAGGATGGGAGTTAGAAAACGCATTCAAATTCATGGAAGAAAAAAGTCAAATCAAGATAACAGGCTTACTCTTTTTTTCGATACGGTCCCTCCATCAGGGCTAGGATAATGTTCATCACCGAGATCATTCCTCTTTGATGAAGTCAAGCCCAACGAATCAAGTAATTCATCACAATCAATTTCTTCAACTGATGCCGGGGCGTTTGGCAGCACGGGCAATGCTTGAGTAATCTCAATGCCACCAGATATTTCATCCGACTCACTGCCATCATTCGAACGAGCATTCGTTGTCACAATTGCAATTATTCCAATTGCAGCAGCTACAATAAACCCAGCTTTCAAGATGGAATTATTTATTTTGAATTTCCCTTGGCATGGTAGGCCAATCGTGAATGTTTTCTTTTTGGATGGAGATTGATCATTGCCGCTACAACCCGAGAATTCGGTAGCGACATTTTCTGTGTTGGACTCTCTATTGTTTTCATCATTGTACGGGAATTCATTTTGATATGACGACTCTGTTGTCATGTGTGTGGTGTAATGTGGTTCTATCCCACCACTCAACTTTTGTTCCTGCAATGCTTCGCAGTCGAAGGAGTTATTTTCTTCCAAATTGAGCGACCCACAAAATGTCTCACCGGAAGAAGAAGGAGTTACTGCCCGCGCTCCACTTGTTGAACCAGGAGTTCCTTCCGCGGCAGTTGCTGCTGCCGCTACGCTCTGAGAATTTTGCGGCGAAGAACCACTTCGTATGCTAGGTATGGATGGATATGCCCCCACGCCCCGAAACTCTTGCCGGGATGATTCACTTTGTATATTAGATGCGGATAAATTGCGGTCAATGCTTCTATTGCTTGTCGTTGATTTGACAGATGAACCACAACTACTACGATTGGAAGAAGCACGAGCAATTGTTGCGTCTTGTGTTGCATCGATTCCCAACGATCCGCTCCGCGGTGTTTGTAGTAGTGAATGGAATGAATTGCTTTCACACAATATTTGGTCATCGTTTATTCTCGTTGTTGATGTTGCTCCAGAATCTTTTTCTTCTGTCACCCCAGTCGACGCCGAAACCATTGCCGACGTGGAATTATTTACGGGAGACCCACTTTGAGACCTAACCGCTGATCTGATAGAAGACGAACTGGATGAAGTGCGTTTAACTCTATCTGGTCCTGCTGTCGCCGCTGATCCTGCTTCTCCGTTTGCTATGCTCTGATCCATGTTTTTGGGTGAACTGGTTCTCATCGAGTTTCTGGAAGAAGCTTTAGCCAGAGGAGGCAAAATTTGATCCGATTTTGACTTGAATCGTTCACTCCCACTCTTGGCGATGGTGCTTGGCGATGTTCGTGGGGCTGCATTGGCCGAACTTAAGAAATTCTTAGCTGCATTAGATTCATTGCCAGAATCATTGATATAACTGCCATCTGGAGAGACTGAGACCGGTGTACGTCTACCTGGCGCTGATTACTAAAATGGATCCGCAAAAGATGATCTAAATAATTTTATGAGATGTAAAATTATGCACAGGGATTGCATGAAACTGTGAGCTCACTAAAAGGAGAAACATTCTGGCAATAAGCACATGTTCCAGACAGGGGCTGTTGCTGGTATGTTTCTCAAACTGACACATTATGTGCCAGTGGCTTATATGTTTGTGTATACGTTGGCACATATTGTTATGTGTGCTTTGTGAAAGATATGTGCCTGGTGTGCACAGTATGAGAAGCGAGTGCAGGAATAATTGTAGGTACTGTAGGTAAGGGATTCCTGCATAGGTAGGAGTCCCCTACAGTTCCAACAAAATCAATACATTAGTTTTAGTTTGATCTTTGTAAATTCTGTAACCAACAACACTAATTTTCATGAAATAAAGGCAATTCTTGTTGCCATGCTTCAGCAGTGTGTGGTGTCATCAGTGACATAAGCAGTGGCAGTAGAAAGTCAAGTACAAAACGTCTTTTTGTGGACATTTAGCAGTATCATGAATTTTTTACATTAATTACAATAAACAAAAAACTATCAATGTTTTAATTGTACAAAATCACAAAAATTACTACACTTCAAAATGGGGATTGAAACTTAAATTGAGATCAAAATAGTTTCAAAAACAACTACAGTCAAAGAAGCAATCCACAATTCCATCAAAATATCACTTGTAATTACAATCACCAGAAAACTATTTTTTTGACAAAGTGAGCAATTGCAAAACTTGAAGAGTACAGTGAGAAGTTCTTCTCAGAATCATGTTTTGAGCAAAAAATTAATCTAATCAAATAATTTGAATTTTATTTGAAGTCTTCATGCCTATGTAACTATGACTGAATCAAAAACATGAAAAGAAATATGGACACAACTGTTGATTGGAATGTTTAATTTACCCCCTGGGAAGGGTACTTTGATGTACTTTAGCACTTCAATATCTAACATTGCTATCATCTTGTTTTAAATAAAAAGTGAGCAATGTGAATACTTGAAAAGAAACTTGATATGTTTTTCAATTTTAAACTTTTGAATATGAATAGTCAATCTTTTCAAATAATTTATGACTTAAAGCATTTGATTAATAAAAAGTAAAAGTTATGATCCTATTGCAGTCATCAATTTATATTTTTTACAAAAAAATCCTGTAGCAATTTCAAATTACAGTTTCAGTAACATGACATTATTAGTCAATTAAGATTAGAGATATAATTACAATATAAAATAAAACTAGCACTAAGGCTGCTTTTAAATTTTAATAAAAATCAAATGTCATTTGAGCTCCAATTACAAGCATAATTGAAAAATGAATCAACACTACAGTTTCTGATTATCATTCAAACTAGTATAAAAATGTTTGTGGCTATATTTGTTTCTTTTTCAATAATTTTTAAACGTTCACTAAATACTCTGTTTTTTCATCTTTTCTGATTGATGCCTTGCATTTGAGAATTTATTTAATAATGTTTTCCAACATTCAATGGAAAATTTCAATTTTGAATCAGTTGATTGTTGTGTTTATTTGTTTTAGGTTGGATCTGTACAGAGGTTGACCAAAGGCATCAGTGTTTTGTTTTTGGTATCTTCATTGTTTTTAATTGTGCCTTATCAGTTTATCGACATGTTGTCAGAGATGACGAGGATACACCACATTGCCATCTAGAATGGTTGGTGCTTGCTGTGGCAAGCGGTGTCACCTGAGGTATTGCGCAATAACAAATTTGAAGCAACTTGTGTTCTTGCCCAGGACAATGCCCTCATGTTTTCACATCCCCCAGGAGAGTTGATTGTTGTTTGTTTTTGGGTGCAATTTCATTATGGGGTTGCTGCCTTGACCAGCATCATGGAAGATGCCAAATGCCAGCTCTGGTTGGTTGTTGCCTTAATTTGTGGTGGTTGTTATTTTCATGTGGCGCTGAGGTTGGTTGCAGCTTTGATGACATTGGGGTGGGAGGAGGGTTTACATCTGTTTTTGTTTCATTGCTTGGGTTTGGAATGTTTTGGGTGGCGGGAGATGGTCATTGTAGGTTACGCTTGCCTGCAATGGTTCATCTGTCCAGGATGTACTCACAGCCGTTTGTCATGGTTGTACCATGCGCCTTGCATTGGCATTGGCAAGGTCAAGGTTGCTCCTGGCATGGGATTGGGGGTTTGTTGGTGCTGTTGTTGGAGCTGATTTTTGTGGGGGGGTCTGTGATGGTTGTGTAATTGCAATTGTTACCAGCTTTGGCAGAAGAAAAATCCCATTTCCTTGTTTTTCCACATGAAAAGCTCTTGCCAAGCTGCATTTTGTGTACACTAATATGAGGCTGGTGCGCCAGATGCCAAAAATCTGAAGCAGCAGCTACAAACTAGAGGCAGTCTAGTTTGCAAGAGAAAGACCTGTGTTGTTGTTTGTGTACTAGGTATTTAGCATTAGTGTATACAAATTAGTCCAATTTCCTCAAAAAGGATCTGTCATTGTTGATGCTTAATTCAACGTTCAAGACAAAGAAGAAGGAAGCTTGGGGAGGTGAGATGGAAGGACTTCTGTCATATTTTTTTTTAATCTGGCTCTTTTTGGCTCTGTGTCACCCCCTATCAGTGAGGGGAAAATGAGTTTTCAGTTGTGACTCTTGTTTGGGTTTGAGTTATACTAAGCTATACTTAGAAAATTGTAAATTTCTGCCTAAAGCAGGCTGCAAGTTGTGAGGCAAGAAGAACCCCTCATTTTTCTGTAGTGAAATTCCTCCAACAAAGCAATAATTATCTGTTGTCACAAAATGTATTGGTGAATCATTTAAGCATTTTTTACTGCTTTGAGTGTAAATCAGTATATTGTAATGCACTTGTCTAGATGAGTGAAAGAAAAATCTACTGAATGAACTCTTCTTGGTATGTGTGATTGAAAAGGCAAGAAGCTAGAAGAGTCAGGTCTCTTTGGTGGAACCCACTTTCCTACTAATGATTGGATTGTGAAAGTTCAATAGCTTGAATTACAAAGCCAGCTTGTGACAATGGAGATTGATATTATTGGTTAGGTGAAGAACTGTATGTTCATTGTAATGGTATTTGTAGGAATATCACCTGGACCTGGAGGGTTGTGTTACAGAGGAGAGGATGTGAGTATCAAATAAAAATGATTTAGTGACTTTTATTGAAAAGTTTTGTGATCCAAGTACTAAATACTTCAAAATATTGATATTTTGCTACTTTCAAATATGTCTGACAAAGCAATAAGATAAACTTGAAATTAGCTCTGAATTGATTTTGTAATGCTTTGATGTTAAAAACACACGTAAATAGAGATTCAAAATCATCTGAGCAGTTTTCAAATAAAAACTTTTACAGTTTATGGCATCCTAAATACAGGCTTTATGCAAGACAGAAGCAGAATTTTACACAATTTTGCTGATTTTAACAAAATAAGAGCCTTCTGATGTGAAAATATTGGTGCGCCAATCATCACTAACTTGCTCTAAACTCATATTTTCCAGCAAAAAATCAAAATGAAGAGATGATTAATTAGGTCAAGCATTGTGGCCACCCATTCACACCTACAGCTACAGCAAAATAGGCTCCCTTATTTTGAACAAGGAAAAATGGAAAGTTTTAAAAGAATAGATTCCATTGCATCTACAAATCCCTCTACTCAATGACATCTTAATTGGAAACCAACAAAATGTTTGACAGGTCAATGTTAGGGATTTTTAATTATTTCTTGCTATGTAAAGGAATTGATTGCAAAAAAATATCATGTTGAGTTGACAGAAAATTTAGAATGGAAATGCATAAAAGGTGGCCGATTTTGAATCATGATTCGGCATCAACAAAGATGTATGAATCCTTTTGCTGGGAAGCACAGAAGAGGCAATTTAAAGTTTGCTGTGATGTATTTACGTCATGTCTCATGTAGAACCCGAGGAACTGCAGTGCGATTGGTCTACAATATACTGATATGTTAAACCATGTGATGGAGAAAAGAATTATGAGACATTGATTTATTCAATCGGTTATTGGTTTGTGGCCATATTTCATTGTTGGTCCCCAACAATCCCCAGTTTCAATCATTCATAGCTTGTTGCCCTTCATACATCTTGTAATTACTTTTTTATTTACCTAGTAAGTAGCTCAAAAAAGTTATGAAAAGGTGTTTTGCTGTACAAAGCTATGACCGTCTCCCGTTTTCAATACTGGTGAAAGTATCTAGTGACAGATGTACTTTTGCAATTGAATCCTCTTGCCAGTAATCAGTAATCCACCTGATATTGTCTCATTTTGTGCACACCTCTAATTATTTGACAAGAGAAATTGTAATATCATTTTGAGCAATAGAACATTTTGACTGTTCCAGAAAGACAAACCAAAGTTTTCGAATTATTTTTTTCATTACAGTAACATTACACAGAGCAAAACTTGAATCAATAGATAGCATATTCTATTCATCATCCAAAGAGAGACATGTAATTTTCAACATTGGGCCCAAAGACCCATCCTTGCTATTATCCTTGGAAACATATTTGGCATAAAAGTTGGTATTTTCATCCGAAACAATCCGTACACTCAAAGGGTTGCCAAGAAAGAGTGCTGACGAGACATCCACGCCATACCATTCATTTTCAACAACAGCTCCCACGTGTCCTAGTACGATACCATCAGCTTTGGGAGCATTTTTCCATGTGACTTCATCTTCGGACCAGGATTTGTCCGAGGTCGTGACGAATGTACCTCCATATTGAGCGTTGGATAAGGAGTATAGATAGAGTGTGGAGTTGACTATCCCTCCTTCACAAACGGATGCGTCCACAGTAGATGTATCAAATAGTAGGAGAGTTTCGTATCGGCCGGGTCTGGTGGCAGAATCACTCACAAATAGGGAATGGGCATTACCAAAATTGGTATCGGGGAATCCTGGCACGATGGTGGCATCGGCTTCCACTGGAAGAGAAATCACAGTTTCCACAAAGCCAGAATCTTCATCTGTATCACTTGCAGCTCGTAAAGACGGTTTGATAGAGGATCTGTGAATAGATCGTTCTTGGGGGACTATGGATCGTTCTTTCTTCTTGTGGTAGGTCGAAGTGTACGTGACAACTTGAGTGAGTTCCCCATCATCACCTTTCTTTTTCTTGTGACTGTTGAGAGGAGAGATGGGTGTGGTGGTGACGAGAGAGGATCCAACGCATTTCGAGTGCAGCCCCATGTTTGGAGCATCATCATCACCGCGACGAAGCATCCTCCTTCCCTGGTCCGCACCTCGAAGTTCAGAACACATTCTTGCTCCATTCAGTTGGACATTGTTCTCTTTCTCGTCTCCTTGAGCAGTGACGCTGATGGTCAAGATTCCTTCATCACACATGGTGTTCTCGCACACAATGTACCCACACTTATCTTCCCCTTCGAAACCTTTCTCGGGGGTGTAGCGAATTCGATTGTCATTGGTTATCTCACAGGTTCCGTAGGAAGATCCACCCGTATGCGATATGGTGAGGGCTCCCATTCCACGTACGAAATCGTTTTGGATGACATCAACAGTGATTGGTCGATTCACTCGGGTAGCAGCGGTGTCATCTTCCGCATAAACTTTTTCAAGATCCACTTCGACAGACACTGCATTGATGCTTTGGTTGGTCGGTTTGGGCGTCGGGTTGGGAGTCGGATTTGGTGTAGGCTTTTGAGTAGGACTGGCCTCCATAATCAGGCTCTCTGTCGAGTCATCTTCCTCCTCAGCTTCTCCCACAACTCCATAAATAGGAACAGGAATCACCCGAATCTCAATCACACCCTTATCACAAA
>JALLOT010003850.1:0-10805 GCA_036939595.1 Thalassiosira livingstoniorum | reverse complement strand
GCTTTTGGATCTTATCCGAATTAAACCCGATCGGCGGGTTTAAAAAATAGTTCCGAAAAAACCCGTTAAAGGAATTTTTTCTTTTTCCGATGTATGTGTAACCAGGCAACAAACATGCATAGCTATGACAATTACATGACTAATTTACAAGTCTATGATATGATAACACTACAATCAGCTGTCTGGTCATACATCCATGGTCTGGCATGTATCTGGACCACACTATCAGCACTTCTTGATAGAAGTTTGTGATGTGAGTATTACCTAGTTCATAATACTTGGTTAATCAATATGCAGTAAGCCAGGTATTTTTTCATATCAGGTGCATATCACCCTACACTTGGTTTTTAAGCACTAAAGAATACAGAATGAAAAGGAAGTAATATGACTGATGACTGTTTTTGAGGGAAGCTGCAATCTGCAATGTGAATCATTTTTGTGCACAAAAAGAGGGTAAGATTGGGCATAGTATTTTGTATACCATTTTTCAATGTCCTCTTAACTTTTTTCTTTTGTCTTTAATGCCTTGCCCATGATCTTGGATCTCCTTGTCAGCTCATAGACATCATTTTTATTAAATCCAACTAAAATATTAAGGTGAAAACAAAATTTTTAATGATTCCTGTAAGAATGACAACCTGACAGAAGTTATTTTGTACTCTTCTTTGTTGACATTATGACATTTGTAACTTTTTGTGGTTTTGCTGGGATTGGAAAGACTATAAACAATTATTTTTTGATAACTGGTAGATCATAAGAATTTTGGGAGGTTTTTTGTTACTAGCGGTAATTGTGTATGAGTTACCTTGTCACTGTTTAGTTTTTTGAAATTCCCTTTTACATTCATAGTTACACATGTAGTGAGGCTATCCATGGCCATATATTTTGACTTCATTGTTAAATGAGTTGTTTAGACCAAGGTCATACAGTACCAATGTTTTGCTTCATGCTTTGAACTTTGAACTTGGTCTTGAATTGTTTCAAAAAAAACAATATTCTATGGTTTACTTCTTAAACAATTTTTTTTAGATTGATTACTTTTAAAGTGTTTGTTATTATTTTGTCCCAACAGACTTAATAGCACCTCCTAGCCTACTTCCAACTGTTCCATGCTAGCTAATAGTGTTTTGGTAAACTTTGGAGTCTTGTTTACAGTCATGACAGGTCAGTTTTATTTATTGAATATTCTCTTTAAACCTCCTGAAAATAATTCAGCTTGAACAAAATAATAATATGCAATACATTATTTGGTATTATTTTGGGGGTTTTAAATCACTATCTCTTTGTTGTTTTTAACTTGAGTAGTCCAGATTAGTACCAAATTATACATTTCATGAGCACATTAATTCAAATAAGATTTCACTTTTAGTCCAATCTTATCAAAAATAACAAAAGAGCACTCAAAACATAGTACTACATCATATTTTTTATGATAAGCAACCTCCAACAACCATGGTACATTAGGCAGCTAACTAGTCATAACATAACTTTTAATGAATTTTAATGAAATTAAAAATTGATAAAGTGAGGCACCTAAATTATTCTTCTTGAAATAGTAAAAGTGTGAAATATCAATTTTAAAATATAAAGTAAGCTATGTTTCAAGTTTGAAGTCAAACCATTGAGTACATCAAAAGTTGCATGATGAAATTCAAGCAACATTTTTAGAAAAAGGGGGAAATTTTCAACAAAAGATGTTTTTGAATTTCAATATCCCCATAGTACATCTCAACAGCAATAAAATCATTACTTAGTGATCCCCTTATTATTCTCTTTGCCCTTCTGGCTAGGTGCTTTGTTTTGAGTGCCTATTTTAGCTTTCTGTTGCATGAAAATCATGCCAGCTCCAAGTAAAAACAGCAACACTGAAGTAATTTCAGTTGTCAAGATGTGCCATGGATTTTTCCCTTAGCCAAGTGACAATCTCTCCATCTTCCTTTGCTACTGCATCAAGCATATGAGCAAGGGTTATATCCAAGCCAGACAAAGAGCCAGCAAGATTATGAGCATCCAAACAACATAGCTAGGTAGCTGGGTTCGTTGGAGTTGCTCCCCATCATTGTCGATTTCTTGTGGCAACTTGATGTGTTGTCTGCTGCTGCCAGTAACAAGAACTTGTCCACAACAAAATTAGCTCTTTCAAATCACATGAGGAAAAATAAACATGAATCAATAGTAAGGACTTACCTCTTGGAATGCCAATGATCCCACCATTTTGCACAACATCAACTATCAACAACAACAGTAGCAAAAATATTGCTATTGTCATTGGGGACATCAACTCCATTTGACAATTCAAACATGATACAATGAATTTTTGCAAAATTAAAAAAGCCACAATATGCACTTATATTCTGGTGAAGGAGGGATTCCCACTGCCTTGATATCACCATCTTCTACTTTACCAAGTTAGCTTTTCATTGTCAATTGAAAACCATAAACTGGACACAGCTATACACCAATAACAACTGAATTGCATGGGATGTTAATACAACTTACACCACTTGTGTTCACAACACATTTGTGAACTGGTTTGGGTGGTGCTGAAGCATATAAGTGGCATGTGAGGGACACAGGAGAACTGTATTCAGCAGGATTTAAGCTGGTGATGCCATTGGCCATGTTGTTGATGCCATTTTGGTAGCAATTGTATGCCTCCACCTGATTTTGAAGGTTGGGGGGTCTTGTTGGGGTAATAGTTGGGGAAGTCAGACCCCTTTTGTTTGGTTGACTTTGTGAATAAATGGACAATAGTATATCTTTATGCAGCTGAATTGGTGACATGAACAGTCTACTAC
Source organism: Thalassiosira livingstoniorum (assembly GCA_036939595.1). NCBI lineage: Eukaryota > Bacillariophyta > Thalassiosirophyceae > Thalassiosirales > Thalassiosiraceae > Thalassiosira > Thalassiosira livingstoniorum. Next base: position 8,007 of record JALLOT010003850.1, on the reverse strand, counting down.
TCAGCTACTTGTAGGAGCCACTTGACCATGAAAATATTCACAAGTACCAAGTTGAGTTTGGAAATGTTGAATCTGGCCTTAGATCTTAGATCTAGCAAAAATACAAATTTTGAGGTGGAAATAGAGACCTATATTTTTGTCTATTTGGTAGTCTGGGTCATCCAAAATAACTAAGAAATAATGATGAAGCAAGTGCCAACCAATGCAACTCCCCTGTGTCTCATTTCCTTATGATGTTTGTTAGGACCATGGAACTCAGTTCAATCAAAAATATGAAAAATATGGTACAATGTACATATTTTATATGAATTTCACGTGGGAATAAAAATTGTTGCAGTGTTTTGCATAGGAACTCATGAACAACAAATGAACAATTTCAGAAACTTAAAAAGAACTTTATATTTTTTATTTAGAAATTGCAATAGTTTTTTATCATTAAACAACTGCTTTTGAAAAATAGATTATTTTTCAAACTCTACTGTATGTGTAATTTGGCAGGACTTATTGCCTGTTTGAACAATAATACCTAGGAATAACCTGGAATCCCTAAAATAACACTCATTTTAAATGATACTCCAATTATTATCATGTTTTACGTTGTATATAATGTTATGAACTAACATACCTTACTTGCTTTATCAAAGTTTATCAAGCAATATAAAAAATAGGTAATACACAGTAGTCACCATACTATGCAATTTTATGTGAACCTACTTTATCTTTTGCTTTAGATAAAAAAGGGAAAAAACACCTATTTAGTTCTGTACAAACCAATCAAGTCAATTGGATGAATATTCCTCCAGCTGTAAGTACCATGTTGCATTATTATTTTAGTCTTTGATCTTTTTGTAGATGTCAAAAAACATTACTCATGACTCACACTGCATATTGTACTTAGGTAGTAGAAATACCTCCTGTTTTGATTAAAATGCACTCCCAAAGGGCTATCCAACTGGCAACTGGCCAGTCTGCTTGTATTAGATGACTATTTTGAAATTTAGTCTAGAAAAATAAAAGATACCAAGGATGTATAGTTTTTTAAAATGTGTACAAGACTTCAACAAGTTATTTACAATTAAATATTTGATATTATCCTAACATTTGTTAGATTCTATATTATTTAATATTAGCTCTACAGATGGAAAATTAAAATCAGAACAATATTGCAATAACAAACTAATAAAAATACTGAGGAGTTGTTTCCTACCCAAAAATGTTTTGACTAATATCAAGGAACTGAGTATTTTCTTAGTTTTAACAAGTAGTTTTATAAATGGTACCTCCCTTTTTTAAAATCATATTTTTGTTTTGCAAAAACAAAGCAGCTAAACATTTAAATGTCCAAAATGTATGGATTTCTATAGGGGAAAGGGCTACTAAAAATAGCAACATACAAAATCTGAATCCAAATAAATTGTACCAATTTTTATTTTAAATAGCTAAAAATATAGTCTTTTTATTGAAAAAGTTTTTGAACATGAATACAGGAATTAGTACATTCATAAATAGCAAAAGAACCCATGAGATGCCTAAGAAATGATTTCAACACATATTAGTAATCCAATTGAATTATGAATTGAAGTCCAAGGTCTTCAATGGTACATACAGTCATCTACATCCTGGTAGGAATGTACTACTTATGGAATGTAGGTTACATGTTCAAAGTTGCAATTTAGTTTGTAACTAATTGCTTGTTGTTGGTTACTTGGTGTTTTAGCTTATCACAATAATATTGAAATATCACATCTAAGAAAGTATAAGAGTAACAATAGGGTTGCATATGCTCACTTTGATCCTCTTTTAATTCTGGTTATGAATCTGAAATGGAGCAAAATGGATGTTATTAGCAAAATTCATCATATTGGCAAAGTTACTTTAAAATTCAAGGGGCATAAAATGCATTGAAATTAATCAAATTTTCAAAATGAGAGGTCAACAAAATAATTTTTAGCTCTGCCCCAAGCAAGAGTTTTGTTCTATTAACTCTAGCATACCTAAACATATCACTTTCATAACTCTAAGTCTTATTAAGTCTTATTATAGCTCAGAAGTAATATTGCTGATAGGCTGACCATACAGTTAGCCAAATGTGAGAGGGCTTGTACTACTATTCAAACATTTTCTTTGTGGTGTGGTGTCTCCTGGATGAAATAAGGTGAGGAAAAGGAATGAGTTAAAAATTATAAATGAAAAGAGAGAGAAATACCAAGAAAACAAAGATATAAGAGAAAATTGTTTGCACAGTTCATCATAATCACAATTGATACTTCAATTCCTATAGAAAGGGAATAGTTACTGAATGAGCACACTTAATGGAACATCTATCCCAAATTTCATTGCTAGAATGAAAGCAGTTGCCTAACACATGCTATTTTCACAATTAAAGTTGTGTTTTTGTTTATTCCAATATCCCTTGTCCTCCAATGGCGTCCATCCCAGAGCTGAAGAGTGAGGGTCATCAAATAGTTGCAAATTTCAAGTCAAAGCCCCCTAAATTTGGAATTACAATTAGACATCTATTCTGTTTTCTCAAAATGATGGAAACCAATATTTTAAATGTCATTAGCTATTTTGATTAATAGCACATGACAAATAAATGCCAAGATACACACATTTTTTCAGCAAAATGGTCTGGGGAGGTCATTTTGAAGAATGAACATGCCCAAAATCTTAATGTTTTACCTTGTCAAAAGTATTAGCAATTGGTTTAAAAAAACTTGGTTTTCATGGGAGTCACATTGTAATTCAGAATTTGTGAGAGCAAAACAGCTTTTATGACTTTCTTAACCAAAATGAATCCTGCAAATTTGGGCATATTTGTATATATTGCAGAAACAAATCTTGAACTTGAGCACATAAGCAACAGAAGAAGTGGATACAACTATTCAAAATGTTGATGATGATTATGATAATCTGTGTTGTTTGGTTGTGACATTTTTCATTTTCACTGTATGTACCTAACCTGAGGGCCTTTTCAGATTAGATTAAAATATTTTAAATTATCAGTGTGTTTTAATTTAAGAGGTTTTAGCAAGGCAGCAACTTAAGTCCCCAATCAAAAAGCTAGAACACAGGAAACGATTTGTTTGGCTCTCTAGCCATCATTAGAATGTAAAATTGGATACTTATCATTAATTTGGAAATATGGGTGGTTAGAATGATACGAGTGTTAACCAGACGGTTTCAAGTGACTGTCAAAGTTAAACAGCCATGTCACTTTTTCCACAAGGTGCTATGTTTGCGAATGCACATGTTATTTCGGATATGTCGTCATCAAAATCAATGGGAACTACGAGTTCTTCGAACGGGAACGCCTCCACATATTGTTCAATCTCCTCCTGTTCCTTCTCAGCAACCATTTGTAACCATTCTCGGGCTTCAGCCATTGACTCAGTTTCCCAAGGATCTACAAAGTCTTCTAAGTCCCCAACAAAAGTTTCTGATGCGCGTCTGCTCTCTCTTCTCGAAGCTTGACCTTGAGAAGCATTTTCTTCGTCCGTCGGCAATTCCAATGCATTCAGAATTATTTCACACGCATCCCCCTTCTGAGCGTAGTCAAAAGGAGAATAGCCACAGTCATCTTCCCCTTCGAACCCCACTGCTCCTGGATAGAGATTCATTGTCGTTCTGAAGAGTTTGATAATGTTTAACAACGTTGTGAGGTCCATGTCGAATCTCAACGACATATCAACATCATGAGAGCAGAGCTCGAGTGGATCAAAATACCACATTATTGCAAGGCTAAGTGGACTACGCCCATCATTGTCGCAGCTTGTTGTCGCAGTTGGATGGCCACGGATTAGATGTTCAAAAACCTCGAGAGAGCAACCTAGGTAGTGGGAAATGCGGAGGGTTGAAAAATGTGAGCATTCAAAAGAGTGGGTTCAAGTGAAAATTTTAGTGAGATTCAACTTTCTGCTTACCACTGGCAGCAGCGACGTGCAAGGGCGTACGATCAAGTTCGTCTCTCTCGTCAAGAATTTCACTCAGTGTATGCTTTTGTTCCGCATGAGAGTCCGAAGATGGTAGAGTAATCATTTGGGTTTCTGCTACTGACCCTCCGTCTTTAACAGTATGGCAAATCGATAGCATTTTTTCTATTATGTCACTGGGTGGGCGATGTTTAACGATGCGATGAAATAGGTTTCCTTCATTGTTGCAGGAAGACACCCATCGGCACTTCTTTTTCCCGTTTGCCTGCAGGGTTTCACGAAACTTCTCCCAGTCTTGAGAATCAACATGGCTGCCAAGTGAGGTTAGCATACTTAAACTCTCATCAACTGTCAAAACATCTTCGAACCCCCCGTGTCTTTCCTCCACTCCATCAGTTTCAGCCACACCATCTACTGAAGAATTGGAAGTTACAGATCGACGCCTCCACACAACAGCAGCATTGGAAACTACCGATACCATCGAGCCACGATGCCCCATCCTAACTCGTTTTTTTCTAAATATGTTCAATTTACGACCGTTTTTATTACCTGGTTCTCCCTTATCAGGGGTGGCGCAACTGCTCCTTCGAGAAACTGGAGGTGAAGGAGTTACTTCATTACCTTCTTTTTGAGACACTGTAAAAGAGTTGGAACGAGATCTAATAGAACTTCTTCGTCTTGCGCCTTGACCTGACGCATATGGATTCGTGCTCGAAGCTTCGTCCTTCTGTGACAGTGTGAAAGATCTGGAACGCGACCAGCCAGAACTCCGGCGACGAGAGCCTGAGTATGCTGCTGAAGGCTTGGAATCCTGAGTAATATCCGATGTGAGGCGGCGACAGAGTGGGCGGACGAAATTGTTGCCCGTGGATGCAGTTGGCGGTACAGGCGAAATAGATTTTATCAGTGGACCTTCATCATCGAGGTTGTGAGAGAACGATCTTGAAAGTGACCATCCGGATGATCGCCGACGACTTCTTGAGGATCCTTGAGCTTGACCACCCGTAGCAGCATTCGGCAGAGAAAGGGGGGGTGGTTTTGAAAGGTCGTTCTGAGAAGACTTGGATGAAAATCCCGAGGAACGACGCCGATTTGGTGTGCTTGAGCGAGATCCTGTTGTGGGTGCATAAGCTACACCTATAGCCGACAATCTCGCCGATGTCATTTTGTCGACTGCTTTATCGTAGAGCTTATTCATTTCCTCATCCGTGAAGCTCCATTCTTCATTTCCGCTGGATGATTTGCGTATATGATCCTGAATGCTACGATTGAATGAGGACATGGACGCCCCTAACTTGGGAAGACAACAGCCTGATCGATTACTCTTATCAAGACTGTGCCTCATACCTCTCTCAGAATTCTGAAAATGATCATCATTTTGGCCACTTTCATCATCGTCATATGGATAAGTGAGGGAAGAGCATCGTATCATTGCCTTCGAATTGCTCGGTGTCAATTTATTCGCAGAGGGCTTGTGGTCATCTTCTTCCAAGGCGCACGAAGGAATAATATTCTTTGGTCGCCTGATGAGATTGAAAGAAGAATTCCTGGAAATGTTCGCATTGGATGATTCTTTCTCCAACTCATTCATTTTGTTCGATAGTGACATGTTACTCTTCATTCTTCCTCTGGGGAAAGTAAAGGAAGGTCTTGAAGATAAACCTACATAACTTTCCTCTTGGTTGGTCGCTGCAACGGAATTCTCTGGAGGAGATTTCAATGAGTATGAATTGATACCGTTGGGTTTGACCTCGTGCTGCTGGCCAGGAGGGCTCTTCAACTGAAATTCATTACCATCATTCCATTCAGAGTTACAGACGTTGTTCCTCGAGGGCCTTCTGGCCAGACCATTTATTCCATTCTGTCCCGAAAAGGACTCATTTCTTACATTTTTAGCACTAGGCTTTCGACCTAAAAGTGATGGTTTTCTAATAAGACCACCCAAGGATGTACGAGAAGAGTTGAGCATAGGATGATTTTGTTGGCCTTGTTCATTGTTATTCCATTCCATATTTTGCAAATTTGACTTAGAACTCTTCCGTCCCAATAATGAGGGTTTACGAAGAAGGTTGGTTAATGACGTACGCGAAGAATTGGTCATAGGGTGGACAGAATTTTGATCTGCCGGCGACCGTACTGTGTTCTGTAAGTTTGTATTCGACGTTGATTTCAAACCCATCAAAGATAGCTTTCGTTTAAGATTAGAAGAACTCATCTTGGGGTTCATACTTGTAGCCCCGAGAGTGTTGGTGCGGCTTGCAAATTTCGATCGTCCAAGTTCTAAATCGGCGGAACCTCTCCTTGCATTAACAGTAGATGACGATACGTCAAGAGAATACTGTTTGGCAACTCCATGAGATGGTGTGTGAAACACAGAATTTGGCGAATTTCCCTCGCCCAATTCTTGCCAATTGCCATTTTGTCGTGGTGGGGACAGCGGCCGTTTCCTCGAGAGACTAGACGAAGAACCGTGAGAAGGATGGGAAACTTGCGAAGGACGGGATGCATCCGCTACACTCGCCATAGACTGAGTATGGCGAGAAAGACGTGAGTGGCGGGACTGACTGCAAGTTGTACTTTCCTCGCCCTCTTCCACAATATCCTCTCCCCAGGGTGCAAACTGAAATGTTCCTGCCGGGATAAGAAGCGACCCCAACAATGGATTCATCTTCTTTTCGAGGCTGGAGGAGCTAGTTTTTGATTTACCGGATTTGCGGGAGACACTGGCATCATTGGACGGGCAATCTTGAGATTCTTGACATTCATTCTCTTCGTAGTTTTCTCCTTCCATTATGACAACCTTCCCTGACGCAGTCAATGCATTAAATTCACGGGGTACAACATCCCCTGACCAATCAGCATTTTGATGGTTAGCAGAAAAATTGGGAGTGTTGTCAGTGAGTTGTGAAATGCAAGTTTTCATGTTCGATACACTATGAGAGTTATGAGCTCCAATGGAACTATTGGTGACCCATTCAGCATTGGTCCGCGTAAAACTACCGTGGCCAGAGAGTCCTGATATCTTTCTGTCCGAAGTCCGGAGAAAAGAACTTCTGTTCTGGGGTAAGATGACAGATGGGAATGAAGTAATAGAACTACCAAGAGATTGAAATTCATCGGCAGCCTCATCTGCATCTATTCCGTCATCTCTTGGACGTTGTATTGCAGAAGGGTCGAAATAAATATTTGACACTGGTTTTCGATCCAACTCCATGTTACTCAAGTTGGAAGAATCCACTGCCTTCCCTTCTGTGACATTCGCCAGTATCTCCATTTTTTGAAATAGCTCATTTTCACTTGGTGTCTTCTTTCCTCGCTTTGGGTTATAACGCGGCTGTCTCCTTTTGGATGACGACGATTTGGAGGCCGAATTTCTCGATTTGCCGCTGCCACTTCGAGTTGAATTTTCCCCCCAATCTCTGGAAGAAACGGATTGATACATTGAATTTTTGGACATAGACTTCCCCATAATCATTTGCTGCAATGACTGCGACGAGGTACAGTTGCGCCCTCCATAGAGTCCAAAAATTCCATTGTCTAGAGAACTCCTACGAGCAAACTTCGCTGAAGTGGGGTTTGACGAAGCATAAATTGACTTATGATTCTTTCCACGGGATTTTCGATCTAAGCTTGAAATGGATGTAACGGGCACCAAAGATGACTGTTGAGGATCATCACTGAGTATCTCCGTCCTTCCAAGCGGAGGGGAGCTCTCTAGAATAAGTTCAGTAGACGACATATCGGAAGGTTTGGTAGACAATGGATTGCGCATCGATAGACTTGCAGATTGATGTTGGAGCAATGACAAAGAGTGTTCCATATCCATTCGAGACAAAGTAGCATCTACATCATTTGCCAAACTAGAAACACCGTTCTTCATAACAGAGACGGAATCTGCTCTTTTATTCCTATGCTCAATAATTGTTTTCATCACAGGAGATGGCCCAATTCCAGTCCCATTGCCAGAAGCCGAATTATCCGTGGAAATAGGGGCATTCTTCATGCTCGCCTTTTGCCTTTGGAGTTCCAACATCTTCATCATCATGGGCGAAGGCCCTGTCCCCAATCCAGCAAT
>JALLOT010003849.1:0-10834 GCA_036939595.1 Thalassiosira livingstoniorum | reverse complement strand
GAGGCATTTACTTTTACAAAAGTTTAAAGGCGATTATCGATTTTTAAAGTCGATCCCCGTAAATCCGATTTCGGTTTTTTCCCATTTTGCGATGCAACAAGTTTTGGTTTTTGTTACCTGATACCTCATGGGGGTGTTTCTATTGATATTCGTTCCTCGGTTTGTAATCTTGGTCATCTCACTTTGTAAATTTATTTATCTTGTTGAGTATAGACTTTGGTGTTGTTTCCAGTATGTGATACTTCTTGGTGAATTATTTCTATTAGTATTCTTTGATTGAGAATAGCCATGCTTTGTTGCTTTTTTTACTTATTTTGAATTTTTTATTTCTTTGTTGTTGTATGCTGTTTGGTATGATCATGTGATCTTCAACTTGGTTAGTTTTTTCTTATTACTGTTGTCTCCAAAACGTACTTTTTCTCACTTTATTTTGTTCAATTTTGCTTGTTTTATTAGATTCTTGTGATAACCTTTTGTTCCAGATCCATTCCATTTTGATTGACAAAACTTGCATGTGTTATATTCTTGATTGTAGCAAATATATCTTTTTTATATTGATGAAGTAAAAGTTTTCTTTATGTCTCTCTAAATATCAACTCAGTGTGATTGTAACAAAAAGTAATAAGAGGTAATGGGTGTGAACATTATTTTCTGATGACAATGACTTCTAATTGTACCTGGTATTTCAATATAGTTGTTGTAAAAGAATTGAAGTATACCATTGACAATACAGTATAGTATGCCTCAGCTAATGATAAGTGTTCCACTGTTAAAGCTGTGAACCTTTTTCAAGTCAATGGCTTTTATTGATTAGAACTTCTCAGACATGAAAGTTTGCCTTAACCATTAATTTATTTCTGATCAGATTTTTGAAAAAATCTGTATCAGAATTGAAAAATCTCATTAAAGACAATTTTTTGGGGAGGATCCAATCCTTGGATGATTATTTACTTAGCCTGCATCATTGCACATGGTGCTGTGTTTTGATGGCTTAGCTTTTAGCACAGAATAGTTTCCTTGCAATATTTTGAGAACACAAATGGCATTGTAGTTATTGAACCTATGTCTATTGACTTACACTTAAAACACATGTTTTGTCATTTGCTGGATATGCCAACACTCTTCACATATTTGCATAGTTTGATGAGTGACAATAAGTTTTTTCTTTTGTTGGCTACCTCTGGGCTTTTGCCTGAAGACATATGAGTTGTCTTCCTACTAGTGACAAAGCTCTTGTTTTCTAACAAAACTCATGTGTCAATGGTTCAATTTCAACCCGTGCAACATTTCTGGTGTCACATTTATTTTATGTGTTTGCTTGAAACTAGTCCTCAACAATAAAACAAAAGAAAACTGTGGTTTTGTAATTTTACATGCAGTTGCCTTTGGTCCTTGTACTATCTTACTGCCAACAAAGCCTTCAGACTTATGCAAACAGTGCACTTTCCACTGAATCCAAATATCTTTTGAGCATGTCCAAGGTACCTTCCTCATTGACTTAAAAATAAGATTTGACTAATACTTATCATTTTAACTCTTTAAGTTATATCATTGTCTTTCATAGCTCAAATGATGTCAAAATAACACAATCACCTTTGTCACAAACTAGTAATGAAAAGAATAGTTTCCTTGTGTTGAGGTTACATTTTTATAAGCGTCACAGAAAAAAATGACCTAAACTCCAAATAGAGCCTGAATATTATCAAAGTAAGATTTTTTTGTAAGTGTGCAGTTTATTGTCAGCAATTGATTGGCCAAAGTGTTGATCAAAGAATTTTGTTCCCAATTGTACAATGACAACAACTGAACGCAAAATTTTGCTCCTATTTACATTGTGTTTTTTGTTGCTTTTTATCAAATCAAATCCCTGGATATTAATGTACATGCTACTTATCAGACCTTCTCATGTGTTATGAATAGAGTTCATGAATTTTTGTAAATAACATGTTTTCATTCAAAGCTATGATTAGACTTTAACAAAAACCAAAGATATATGCCATCCTGGTGAGAAAATATTTTGGCCTGGTGTGCTAATGCATGTTCTAGACTTAAAAGAAAGACAAAGATTCAATTCACATTATGTTATAATGTTTTCTGAAAGTAAAATGTCCAATTTTCACTCATCTCTGATATAAAATATAGGTCAATCAATACACAGTGTTCAGTGAACAACACTTGTCAAATACTCTTCTTTGCAGGTCTAATATACAAATCCATTGGTGTAGGTAAGATTCGCTGCAATAAAAATAGTACTCTACTAATGTGAACATAATCATCATCTTCTTGGTAATATTTTCTGGAAACATAATTAAGAGGAAAGAAATCGGGTAGCTCTTGTAGGAAAAATGAGTTGAATGATTTTATTATTATTTTGAGACTAACACAATCAATGTTGAAAAAGCTATGAAGTGATAAAGAGAAGCAATTCATTTGAAATTATTTGAAGTAGCTGCCATCACAGCTCATTATTGGCAATATTACATGCATCGATCAGCATAGCTGGTGGTGGGCGAATATCACGGTAAACGGATGAAAGATGAAATGGATCTACCACTGCTGAGCTGTCAGGATTCCTCTCGCATTTGAGTTCATGTGTCTCTGCCTTTTCTTTGTCCTCAAAGGAGCGGTAACAGTGTTCACAGACTGCTCTCATATTCTGCTTGCTCATTTCTAATTTATCCTTTTCGATGAGATCGTCTGCAAACTTTTCTGTCTCAGGGTCCAAGCCATACCAGACGTTGACAGTTTCAACCGTCACTGGCCCACTGCATCCCAGCCTGTGAGCTCGTGAGGTTACTTGCTCGAGTAAAGCTGCATCGTCAATGGGTTCAAGAAGAAATAGATGTGTTACAAAACTCAAATCAAGCCCATGCGAGAGAGATGCGTCAAGCAGTAGAATGAACACGTCTTCCAATTCTCTTTTCATTTCTGCATTCTCAACAGTTGGGCCTTTGTACCAGCGGTTACGGCTATTATCATTTGAGTGAAGGAATTGCATCCAATGGTTAATACTTTTGCTGAAATGATTTTCAATACAACAAACCTGCGCATGCTAAATCATTCATACCTATGAAAATTACCGCAATGTTGCCATTTTCTCAATCTGACCAAGACTTCTCCGCTTTCATCATATTCTGGAAGGGGGCCCAGGAAACCATCCCTACCTTCACTGCCATTGCTTTCGGCTAGTTCTAAGCATTTTGCGGATCCGTATTCCTCCCATGTTTCGTCATCCCACCGTTTCTGTAGAAGTGGGTGTGGATCGCGTGCATCGATAAGGAGTGTATCCCCTACCCGCCAAAACTTGCGAGCCACCTTATACTCCGACAGCGGCGCACCGCCCAGCCGAAACTCACTAACGGGATTTCCAACTGTATTTTCATAGCTAACTGCTCTCAGCACTCTTTCAGTTTCAATGAGATACGTCCTGCCCTCTTCATCAGCTACCTCCATGAGCATATTGTTGCATCTTGTCAATTTCTTTCCACTGAACTCGTTCCAACCTCCACAAATTGGACAATTCTTCCCCTCCTTGAATCCATTTCTGAAGCGCCCCAACTCGTAGGCCATATCTGATATTCTACCTTTGGAGTTGTAGAAGATAACAATGGGGACAAAAGGTAATGTTCAAAAGAATTCGTTCAAATATGGTAAAAGAAATCAAAAATTGTTTCTGAAACTATCTACAACATAGTGAGATCATTCCATTCCCGTCTCCATTTCAATCTCTTTCACGTAGTTGTCAAGTAACACAACACGAAACAAACTTACCTTCGGTAAGTTCCGCTACGTTTTCTGGATGAAAAGATTCATAAATGTGCTGAGCGACCGAGAGAAGATTGTTGTGANAAATGTGCTGAGCGACCGAGAGAAGATTGTTGTGAGACTCGGAATACACCACAGCTTTAATCGGGCGACGGTCGATCCAGTTGTCTAGGCAAATATCAGTTGCAGCTTTATTTTCAATTAAGAGTGCGCCACCTCTCTCTTCCAGTGCTTTTTGCTCCCTCCTGACAGCTTTTGCAATGTATTCGCCCTGCTTTTGGTCTACCAGAAGTTGGTAATTATCCGTTGTGAGATATTCAGAAAGCATCAGATCAAAAAGGCATTGTCCACCACCATCCAATGCTGCCTGAATCTTTCGATCAAAATCCACTCTACGCATTCTGGTATTGACACCTAACTGCTGCAAAACAGAGAGAATTGTAGATACTTCAGGCCTGGAACCCTTACTTGAACTATTGACTGCTTCTACGAAAATGCTTTGCACTGTGGTGGGAACTGGCACAATTTCTTGCCCTTGTTTGAAAATCGGTTTAGGCAGGCTTATATCTTCCTTTTTATGCATAACCATGATTTCATCAAGAACTTGGTAAAGTTCATTGCGACCTGATTCTTCCTTTGCTAAAAATGGGAGCTTTACAGAAGATTCCCATGCACTTTTCGCCTTAGCTCTATTTCGCACCTTGGACGTTTTGGATGTTGTGTTGTCTACGGGACATGTGCCATATTTTTCATGACGCAAAAAAAGAAGGATACGTTGGAGTTGATCAAGGCCTCTGGCAGTGAATACAGGGCTGTCTTCATCTCCTGTTGTTGGAGTACCTACAATGAAACAGACACAACAAAGACGTCGAATAAAATGAAAAGAATTAAAATTAATGGACTGCAATCGAAATCTAGTGCTTACCACTCATGCACCAACGCCTTTCCGACGCAATGTCATTGATAAACTTTGTGACGTCACTCGATGCCTCATTTTCGCCAAGTTCGTGACCCTAAACCAGAGAAGCAAAGAATGCAACATAAATGCATCGTTAACTTTTTTCGGATTGTCGTCAGAGCTATGGTAGTTACTTCAGTCTGGTAAAATACTGACAACATGAAAGCTCACAAGCTTACCTCGTCAACAACAATCCGTAGCCATCTAATTTGAAGCAACGGTGAACATGATGAATAGCTGCCTGTACCATCATCGTCTCCCTCATCAAAAGTGTCCTCATTTCGCCGACGCTTACGTGAGTGGTATTGCTCCTTGATGCGGGAAAAGGGCACTACAACAATCATGAACCGAACCAACTGAAATGAAGATGCCATGGGCATGGTACTGTGGTTGAGTGGAAACCTAGCTGTTGAGATATCCCCAATACCATCAATATACACGACACCTTCACCCGTTCCATCACTTGATCCTTCTCCGTCATTCTCATCAGCAAAAACTTCTAAGTTGATGTGTCTCCTAATCTGTTCAGCCCAGTGTTCTAGCAAAGCATCGGGCACAATAATAAGGGTTGAACTGCAAGGAATCAGATTTCGCTCAAGCAACATCCTTCTTCCTTTTTCTGTGCTGAGAAATCTTCTGTTTCGTTTGTCGAATCCGGCTTTGAATGAGATTACATTTCTCCGAAACATGTCAAGCCTCCCCTGTGAAACATACGGCTTCATGGTGGCACGAACGAATCTTTCAAAAGAAGTCAATGTAGGAAATCTATCATCTGAATACGGCGGAGAAACGTACTCAGAAAGATGAGACACAACATTTATTGCCACTTGGCTCCTCGCAGCATCCCGCAGAGGTTTCAATGCTTTCAAAATTTCAACACGGAAAACAGGGTTCACTCTCATCATCTTCCAGTGTTCATCAATACTCTCGTTGTCATAAAATTCCTTAGGTTCAACCGGCTTGCACCCTGCTGTGTTTGCAATGTGAGCAAGCATAGTTATTGTTTTTCCAAGTCCGGGAGCATCTCCTAAAATACCTCCGCGTAGAGCACCAAAGGCAGTGTTGGAATTCTCCGCACGGTGCATGGCACTCAATGATGCAAGCTGATGACAAAAAAGACCTGCCCCAACTTTCAAGTCCGATTGTGTAGCCAGTATCCCAGGAAAAGCAGGAAAAGGTACTAGATAATCACGCCCGTCTCGGCATCGTGTGTATTCGACGAAAGTGAGAGATTGATGGATTGATTTGGAAAGTGATCGGAGCTGATACAACTCTTGTAGACTAAGGAAATCCCATGTAGAGGAATCTAATCTTGGTGCATCAGTGTCAATTCCAAGGAAGAGATTCAGAAGACAAGAAGGTGAATCCTGCAAATTTTGTTTTACATTTTCAAGCGAAGGGGCATCTTCCTCCTCGACTGCAACATCGCTTGGGTTTGTTGTGTTTGGTGGCATGTTGTTTTTATTGTTGCTGAAAAAATAATGACGGCTCGGTTTGAATCTCAATCTTAAATCAGCCAAAGCCAAGTGCCAAGTGCAATAAATATAAGGGGGAAAAGATGAGTGAAACAAGGATCAAAAAATGACCATGAATTTGAAAAACAATATAGATAAAAATGAACAATAAACGAAAGAAAATTAGATAAATCTCAGAACAAGGCGGACAACAAATGGAAGAACAACGGACAGATGGTAGGGGTAGAGGCGAATTTTGTTTTTGAACAAGGATCACATGACGTAAGCAGGCAAAAATTTGAACACCACTTTGGGAAGTTACATTCAGTCCCTCGCTCCAGCTTTGTTGCTTCTTTTTCTCTAATTAGGCTCTCGACTCTCAATATCTGCCAGCCCATGCATCAAACACGAAATTGATTTGGTCGGATTGCTCTTAATTGTCGCCACTCCTTCATTCGCATATAAAATCCCACTGAGCACCCAATATCCATGAGGAGGAACATCGTCCACTGGCTGGACGATTCCCGAAATACATCCAGCAGCTGGACGAATCTNATAGAACCAATCCTTGGCTTTCATGCATTGAAAAAGCCACATCTGAAGCCTTGCATCCGCTGCATACAGGACCTTTCAGGGAATCGTTTGCATCCCGCAGCCAATTCCTTGAACTCTTGTTTGTAGGTTTCGATGTCGTTGACGAATTCCGAAACCCTCACTGCGACGATGCTCGATTCACTGAAGAAAATGGTACAAGCCCCTCCTAAGTATTTAAACTGTTGCATCAAATCATTGAAATCTTTTGGTGCTTTGACGACTTTTTTGGTTGAAGCTAATCTGTTCCAAAGTTTTCACTTGCCCTTCAGTCTTCACCAGATGAAGGAGTAAAGCTCTGCTAGAATCGCTCTCAGCTAGGACTGGATCAGTCTCGCCAAAACTGAAACCAGAAAAATTGCCAGGCGAACCTTTAAACGGGTAAGGGAGGCTCCCATTGTACAAGGCTTGGACGAGCCCGTGGGCGAAGTGCACGTCCTCCATGTCCAGGAGCTGGAACTGATATTTCAGTTTTTTGTCGGCCAAACCAGCAGATTCACAGATGAAGAAAGCCTTAGACGAGTCCGTGAGATCATCCGCTTCCCTGTCTGGCTCAGTGGCATTCTGGACCGAGGAATGCAACTTTTCACCCTATCCTTCTTTGAATCTCCCTCCTTCCTAGCCTTGAGTTCTTTGACTCTAAGTTTGTTGGCTTCTGCTGGTTCTTCGTTCTGTCTGGAGATACTTGCTTCAATTGACGGAGCACCGAATTGTTGCCGGTATTAGTTGGGTCTGCCTCGGCCTGGTTCAGCGAAGGAGAAATGCACTGAGTATGCCTCTCCTCACTATATTCCGACAATTCACCATCGTCCGAGCGAACAAAATAGTTGAGTTGCTCAGCTGTGTTCACGGACACACCCCAAGCCCACAAGGCAAATTCTTTGAAACGTTCGAAAGCCTTGTCCTTCAGATCATAAGGCAGCACGTCCTTCTCGTGAAGTCTATCGAATTCCTTTGCTCCTGCAATTGCCTGGGGAATCAAGTCCAGAGGGTCGCGTGAGTCCGGACTCAAAATCAAATCTCTGAGCCACGGGGCTACAATGAACATGTTCGAGCCGTGAAAGGAGACGAGGCCATTCTCATTGGGCACATCGAGAGCCTTCACCGCCTTCTCGTCCTCACACTTCTCCAAATCTGCAAAGGCTGGAGTTGTGAAATCCACCTGCTGAACAGCTGAATCCACTTCGATTTCCACCACTGTAGCTTTCGATCCGAAACCGATGAAAGCGGCCACTTTGTTCGTAGGCCTGAAACAAGTGCCGCCGAAGTTCTTGGGGCTGTGGAACACCGTGATCTCATAGTTTGGGTCAGCACCTAAGCAAACGTTGTTCTTGTCTATCGCGACGTAGTCCATCCTCATCTGTCCAGAGATGTTTGGATCGAAAAGAATAGTGAAACTGCTCATGTTCCTTTCGCCTCCCTCATTCAGCACCGAGTTGGCGAACCATTGAAAGGTGTTGCTCGTGAATCTCATGGTGACGTTTTAAAGAAAACTAGAAGCTATCCAGAGTGCCGAGCGATGAATTCGTTGCTACCGGTGGCTCTCCACGTTGCTGAGACGCAACAATTTGAAGAATGGGCCGTCTGCAATCAAACTTGAAAGTCGGCTACCGCATTCCTACTCTTGCTCCCACGCAAAATGGCAAAGGTTGAATTCACGGCGATTTTGTGTCGTGAACAATTCTGTTTGCCCCATCCCTGCACAGACCATCGTCGTCGTGCTCTCTTCCGCCAGTTTTCATCTCGGTTTTCCATCTTGGCTCGAGCACACAAACTTTTCCTTCGAATTGAATGCGACAATGTGCATTTTTCTGGATGTCTACAACCTCAACTGTCGCCACAACAATGGGAGCACTCGCTATTACGGCCATGGCTTTTACGGCATCGACCCTACTTCTTCAATTTGTATGGAGTAGAATCTCACCCAATTCACGCAAATCATCAAAAAGTTTAGATATTTTGAGTTTTCGATGAATCGCCAAGTAGAATAATTTATTCGATTGGAGTCCGTTGCCAATGAGTTCCTATCTGCAAAACGGTGCTCTTGCGTGAGAAGTCGATGCCGTCGATCCCAGCGCTTTGTGCCGAAAAATAATGAAGGCACATCTCTATCGAAATTTCAAATTTCAAATTTGAGATCATCTCCTTCCGGCGAAACTCCTTCTCTTGGCTCCTCCCTTAAGTCTCCATGCAACAAATTCGCCATGCTTTTTCATCCAAATGCTGAAATGCAGCAACTACCCAAGAAGGACTCGCTGCTTGGGTTGCCACTTTTGAGAGATTCGGTACTCCCGCCCATGTTGCACAGCCACTGTTGCGATTAGTATTCATCCGATCCAACGCAAAACTTCAGAAAATCTCACTTGGCCCAAGTGTTTGCGAAGAAACTGCTTCCGTAATGTCCCCGTCTGCACGAGGCACTTGTTATCTGCTGACCGCTACCAACTTATCTTCCACGTTTCAATTTTTCGTGGCAATGCTATCTGTTGATGGAAAAGGAGCGCCTCTTTTTCAGTCAATAGTTCATCATTCAGCGTAAGAGCAAAAGTCATAGCCCTAATACCTCCAAATTAGGCCAATTCAAGGTCGGTACGGGTGTTTCATTCGAACTTGCCATCTTTCACTTTATTCATGTGCAGCAAAATGTCGTCTTAACCTTCGTCAATGTCGGAAGAATCATGGGACCAATGCCCAAAGTTTCTTCATTTTTAAGACTGATGTTTCACATAAAAATGTCCTTCTTCGAAGACAAGTCGGAATAAAAGAAGCAAGTCAGACAAATTCACAAGAAATCAAGCACAAATAATATCCATGAGGAGGAACATCGTCCACTGGCTGGACGATTCCCGAAATACATCCAGCAGCTGGACGAATCTCGGTTTTCTCATAGCCTGTACGTAGAAAATGTACTGGAAATTGAAACCGACACTTCAATTCAAATTTGGAGGGAAGCCAAAAATAAGTGAAAGTGTCGGTTTCAATTTGAAATTGAAACCAAGTGAAATCAATTCCCACATGACATTATGGGATCGCCACTGAGCCAGGAATTGAAGAATTTCCCAAGATTCGTCCAGCCTCCAGCCAGTGAACGAATATCGAGTTTCAACCCAGAAAATTTCCTCATGGATATTATCCTTAGAGAGTCTGATTCAGATATCTGTGTGATATTAATTGCCGTCAAGGATGACACACAAGCCCGAAACATAACAAGAACACAGAAAATCTGGCAATGACGGGTGGATGAGTAGAATAATGTCTGCAAAGAAATAAAAAACAGAATATTTGGCTATAGTAAGTAGGCATGTGTAATGCCAGAATCAGTGATCAAAATACTCAACGATAACACAACAAATGCTCAACAAATGCCCAGATTTCAAAAGGGCCCAATTTGAAATCCTATCCGTACCAAGATAAGCTCATAGGCTCATGATGAGTATTTGAACATCTTCGCAGGAGGCATGCAGGAGGCAGGAGGCAGGAGGCAGGATCCTGGCAAGATCATTGTCCAGAAGGCCCGAGGCTGTTTTTGATTTGTGACTTCTTGTTGTTTGCCCTTTGACTGCTTACTGCTTTTGGCGCTGCTTGGTGCTCAGTTTGCAGTTTGGCTTATGTCCTTGGTTTGGCACTTCTTTGTGGCGAATGGTGGGTCGGTTATGATGATTAGGAGAGATAAAAGTGAGTATGGTATTTACTTTAGATCTACTACTGGCTAGCAAGCCTCCGACTGGTGACAGACAGACAGGCACCAACACCCCCCANGCACCAACACCCCCCATCAGAGCGCTTGTGGAGAGAACAGAACTGAGAGCTGACCGAGGTCGACAAATGTGACACAAGAGACGGAGTAGATTGAAGAAGAGAGGGAAGCGTGAGAAGCAGGCCAACAAGGCCGGCAGACGTTGAAGAAGACGAATTTATCCTTGAAGAAGACGAATTTATCCTGACAGAAGTCGGGGAAGGAGACACGTCACGCCTGTGAGCGTCCGTGACGTCAGAGGAGCAACCTGTCAAGTTGCTCACATTTTGAGGGGATGCAGCAGCTACATGCTGGGCCAGATGAGGGGAA
>JALLOT010003848.1:0-10819 GCA_036939595.1 Thalassiosira livingstoniorum | reverse complement strand
AATTTCTGACACTTAGAACGTCTAGAACAAGAATGCAAATAGAACAAAAAAGGAAATTACCCATATCAGCCCAGGTAAGTTAATGAAAGTCTCTTGATTTGACCTGGTGAGTTTGCCGATCTTTTGAATAACTGCGTTGGTAAGCTGCTAAAGCTGATGCCCAGTGCAGCCGCATAGATCAGTATTGGATTGAGTTTGTTGTGGTATTGCCATGGGGATGCCACTCTTGGGTGGGTATGTCACTCCAATTGGCAACAAACAAGCGGGGAGGCAGCATGGCATCTGAGGGTAGCAACATTGGGGCGTCATTGCCATTGTCAGCAGCAGCAGAAGTGGCCAGAGCCACTCCTGTAAATAGGAATTAGTAGTTTGTACTGTAGAGTATTAGGATTACTTTTTCATTGACTTGCAGCTTGTTCATGCGAGACCAATCCCAAAAAAGTGTATTTCAAAATACTTAGATTACTAATGTTATCTAGTAGATCTCAAAATAGTCTTTGATTATTTTTGAACAGAAATTAAGCAATACCAAGTAGTACCTAGTAGTAGTACTAAGTACCTAGAGGGGAGAACATACTAATTATATATTAGGTAGGAGTACCTACTCTCTGTCAAACCCAGCTTCAGTACCAGTCCCATATGGCAGGCCACTTACCACTACCAAGTGAGATATCAGCTGCCGCAGCCTTAGTTCCCCTTCTCCCTGATTGGCTGAAGTCCTGGCCCAAGTTGCACTTGGTAGATCTAGCTCCTCATAAATCAGTCAATCTCATGAGTCACTAGAACTTAGTTATTCTTGTGTTCAACAGAGATTGACTACATGTTTTTTACTCCTTTCACCCAGTGCCTGCAAATCAACTGCCAATCACTATTAGCTCTGACCCTACTGTTGAAAGCATCTTGGCAAGATTCACCCACAAGGACCTACCAGCATGCACACCCCATTCAACATACCGCTGCCTCAAGGCTATCTATGACAGGGTGGAAAGGCAGTGGATAATATAAAGTCCATCAAGGTGTCACTAGGGGTTGGTTGACATGGGTATATAGCCCTTTTAATGTTACCACAACTTGATGCTGCCTAAACAAATGTTCAATATGTTGCCCCATCAAACCCAGGAACTCTTTTTACCCCCAAAGATCAATAGCAGAGCTCATGCCACATATGGAAAAGCAGTAAAAGATATATTGACATGTGTATCTTGAATAAGGTAGTGGAAACAGCAGTTTGCAATCAAATTTTAGCAGCTGTCATTGAAAAATATTACAAGATAATTCAACACCACATGCTAGGGTATTGTGATGTCATAATTGCAGATCTTTTTAACCATTTAGCAATAATGTATGAAACCATCTCTGACAAAGGCATTAAAGAAAATTGGAAAATAATGAACACTCCCTACCTTTTCAAAAGAATCAATCAAGGTCCGTAGTTTGCAAGAGATGCACAAACTGAGTAATCTGAGTCTCAACTCCTCCATATATTAATCAAGCTTCTCCACAAAAGTGGAACATATATGGATTGGTACTTAAAACATGCAGCTGACAAGACGTACCCAAATTAAAAAAATCATTTTACACAAGCTGAAGTACAAAAGCATTCAGAGAGCAAAACAAGCAGTACATTTGACAGCAACCTGTAGACCAATCTTCTCAAATTACAGAATGACAGCAATCCAAGGTTCAAGACTTGATTCACTAGAGGCAGAACAGCAAAATTAACATATGACTGAAATTATCCATTTGCAGCAGCAGTTTCTGTAAAAGCAATTGTAGCATCAACACCTCATGCAGAAACTTTAGCAACAAATTCAGCAATGTGGCAGATTCATCAGTTGCTATTGGAAAAACAGACAAAGAACATTGCAAAACTGATAAAAAAACAAAATTGGATTATTTTGATTAAATTTTAAAAACCAATTATCATTTTCAAAAAATGCAATACCGAATGCCTCATATTTGCAAAATTATTCCCTCTTCCACCCTTCAAATTACTGCTTATTGGTGTAGTGCATTCTGGTTTTAACAAAGAATAAATTATTGAAATAATATTTTCAGATCGATTTATCAGTTTTTTTAAATCTTCAATATCACTTTAAATTCCAAGATGTACACATTAATATACTCAATAAGAACCATATTTTATATCCGTAATCAGTACCATATTTTTATTTATCAGGTTTAAAATATCTATAACTTTGCCTATAAAAATGAATCTTTTAGACTTTTTGCATAATATAAAAATGAAATAATAATCTATTCATCTATTTTAAATTATCCATTATGTATAACAATTCCAACCATTCCTATAACAACATCCTACAATGGGATTTTCACACAATTTTTACTTGATCCAAGCATATCAGAAGCATTAATGCCTTAAACACAGAAGTGAAAGGTCTAATAGATAAAATAGAAAGTTTTGCTGATTATTTTGTTCCACTTGTGGCTTTTCCAGGAAAGAACTTTTGTTAGATATCCCTGGATGGAACTTACTCTTGGAAAACATTTCTGGCTTCAGGGATCAAAGTTCTATTCTTGACTGTTATCCTGGAAATAATCACTATTGAAAATTGAGAAAAAATCTGTAAAAGAAACTCTGTTAGGGGGATCCAGATTTGGTGACAACCATGAACAGTGGATGAGTGGAATTTGAAATTCAAACCACAGTAAAAATTACATCAACAATCAATGTAATATCATTTTCACCTGTGGTGACTTTCTAATTTTATGGAGCTATCACCATGTAATGGAAGTAGTGTTTTTCAGAAGGGGGGTCTAACAGGGTGATCCAGTGGGGGGGTACCTGAACTTTAGATAGTGTAATATGATTCTGCAGACCCTCAGTTCCCTATCAGTATCAGACAGTGGGACTGACTGATCCCCTGATGGGAGCAAACCCTTAACATGCTCAGCCCCCATTAAACCAACCCAAAATTTTCTGCTTCCACCTGGATGTACAGTGAGCACAACTACTCTGCCCATACAATGGCACCAGCAGGGTGGAAATGTTTGTGTTTTTGAAGATCCTGATGACCAACCATCATAGGAATAATATGGGCTTGAAGGTTGTTTAGTAGGCACAAGTTTTGAAAAATATAGATTGTATGAGGTGTGCATACCTTCCACAAGTGTCACACAATTCACTGACACAATTGTCGCCTTCCAACCTAAAAATTACAAACTTTCCAACACCCCAACACCTGAACAGACCTTAATCTCAATCAATTCAGCAGAGAAATTAGGACAATTGTTACAAAGTATGGCATGAAATATGATGTTTTCTAACTTAGTGAGATAATGTACAGCTTTCCCACCCACTAGGTGAGTCTGCTAGTTGATTAACAGCTGTATTTGACATCAAGGTGAAGAACTCACTTACAAATAACAGCTGTTGATCTGCTCTCTCCAACCTACCCCAAGAATCTTTCTTTCTTTTTGGAGCAACTCTGTTGAAGTTGGATAAGCTTAGGATTCAATCGTGGCATCAACTAAAAGCAAGAGAGTTGACTTGGCAGTAAATTAAGTTTGAGTGAAGTCAAGGTTTTATGGAAGACCATTTTAGTTCTTGTTTCTGTCATCCAACTACCTGTAACTCAGGGAGTGATGGGGAGAGAAGAGCAAGTGGCTTCCAAAATCAATTGTGAAAGGTGAAACACTTCTACATGAATACCTTGTAGACTGTCACAATCAGTAATAATATCTCACCTATTATCACAACATAAAAATCCCAACACCTGAGTCACTGCATTGATTATACAATTCAAAGATTGAAGGGGCTATGTGATCCCGAAAATTTGCAATGAAAAATGTTACCAGATGTTACTGAGACAATTTCAACAGAAATACTCAAATTTACTATCTCAGTCATCAATACCTCACGTGTTTTCCCAATTCAACCCAGTTAGAGTTGGACTATGGCAGCTGCTATTAGATTTGAAAGTTGTGAGGAGTGATTGTGTTGAGCAGCAGGAGCTATGATGAGTCAAATAATTTTCCAACCAAAAAAAGACAAAAAAGAATACAAGTATTATATTACATTGCATTTAAAAATTAATACAATTCAGTCTGTACATATGTAAAATAATAATGATAGTAGTACAATCAGGTACAATCTACTACTTACAATTCGTATACCATTTTCTACGTAATTCTCCAAAATCTTATGACTATTAACATATTTTTTGTTTAGAAATAATTTTCATCAAACTGTATGTGATTTATTGTTATTTTATGTTTTCTTCAGTCTTACTCAAAACTTTTCCTGTTAATTCATCATTCTAGCACAACAACAACAAAGAGGGTTAAAAAGGAATTGTATTTAAATACATAGACAAATAAAATCCCTTACTGGCCTCATCCAGGTGCCACTGCCTACTTTTTCCATTATGAAACTGAAAGATTAATCAGTTCCACCAGCACCATGATCCATTCCCACCCCCAACAGCAATGTCTACCTGAGCAAGGAAATGGAGGGTGTAGAAGGTGAAGAGATGCATTGGGAACCGGTCATACATGAAAAGTGTGCTATCATTAGATTTGGACTCACCTTTCAATGCTGTAATCTCCAATACAGTGCCATTTTAAATGAATTTCTTGGACTGTTGAGTCTGCATTTGCAATTGTTTTGATTGGGGAGCAATGTTTGGGCTGTGGTAGCCAGTTACCACAAAAGTGATGTCACTAGTGTCTGATAGGAGTTGCAAGAACCTCACATGTGAAGTTTGTAACTTTGAACTCCATCAGTAAGGGCCCTAACATATTTCCCCCATTTTTAATGAGGGTGAAACTTTTCTCAGTATAGTCATCATTGATCATGATGAGATTCAAGCAAAGGTGGTCATACTATGGTCAGAAAGTTAAGAACAGACAGACGTAGTCATGCAAATTAAAACTAAAATAACAAGTGAATTTTAAGAGCTGTTTTTTGATGGTCCCTAATATTATCTTGTGTTTAGTGTGCATAGTTTAATTAATGCATTTGTTTTATATTCCAAGTATTTGTGTTTGTAAGTTCTTAGTAGTTCGTTGTGCAAGTGATAAATTGTTTGTGCTTTGTGAATGTGTAGCTGTGCTATGTGGGCTTAGTTTGTGTGTGGGCTTAGGTTACTTAGTGTACATAGTGTGCATAGGGAATGTTTAATGGAGCTTCTTTTGTGTTTATCTGTGTACTTAGCTGTATTATTTGTGTGTGTTTAGTGTATGCTCAGCATTAGTATGTGTATAATGTTCTTAGTGTGTGTGCTTAGTGTGTATGTGGGAAGGGTGTAGAGATGTTTTCAAGAGGTTTCCCAAATTAATATTTCTAGAAAGGTTTTGATAAATGTTTCTAAAGTTTTTTAAGGGTTTTGAAAGTTTTAAATGAGTTTTTCAAAAATGTTTACATTTTTTTTTCAAAAAACTTTTCAAAAAGGTTTTCTAAAAGGTTTAATAAAAGGTAAAAAACAGAAGGATGGCATTAAAATTAAAACAAGATCTCACTTGACCTATCTGTGTTGGTGGGTGTTTTAATTTCAAAAAATAAAAAGGGATCAATTGCCCCACTTTTGTGGTGGCTATATGGAAGGAAAAATCCTTCTTTTGGATTTTACATTTAAACTCATTGACTATTGCCTTTGAGAAAAGTCATTGTGGCTATTCTTATGATGGAATTTATCAGAATTTGGTGTAATGGTTCACATATCTTATTGTGACTGTCCTCCTGTTAAAATAGGTTTTGAAAAAGGTTTTAATTTTTTCAAAAAAGGTTTTCAAAAATGTTTTTCTAAAGATTTAAAAAAATTGATGTTTCTTACAGAGGTTTTCAAAATGTTTCAAAAAATTATAAGGTTTCAAAGATTTTTAATCATTTTAAAATATATATATTCAAGAATTTTCATCTTTTTCAAAAAAGTGTAAAAAAGTGGTTTCTTGATTTTGGTGGAATGAACTGAATGAAATTAAAGGGAATCAAAATGCTAAAAAATATTCATTGAGACTCAAAGCATGCTCATAGTTTTCTTTCTGGCAAGACCAAGATCTTTTTAGTGGGGAACAATGTTTTTGTTGAGCAAGTCAAGACTGATTTTTTTAAACTAAGATGTGTTGACCAAGAAGTATGATATGAGATGCTTTCACTGGTAAGGAAAGTTTGTGATATCATTTTTTAGGTTGGTAAAAACAGACCTTCTTTTTGTGTTGTGTACTGACTTTAATGATAATATTATGGTATGTAGGATCACTCTTTTTTGGTCATGCAAAGTGAATCTGATTGTGCAAAGTTACTATGGTGGTACAATAGACTTTATTATCATTTTCTGGGAGAAAAAAATAATTCGAGAGAACACAGGCAACAAAAATCATGTATGTTGTGGCAGAAGGTGGTGACATATTTTTGGTTGGTGATTCAAGCTTTACCAAATTTCAAAATTTTGGCAACCTTTTTCATGCCATGGTTGCAGCGCATAATAATTATGACACTGTTGTGGTGCAAAATTCCTATTTTCTGCTGCAACAGCAACAAATCATTATTTGTATTGATCCCTAAATTCAAATACAAAGATTTTTCATTATTCAAGTTTGACAACTTGTGATGGAAGATATAACATTGTGAGGAGTCATTTCACCCAACAAAAAATGGTGGTGATTGCACCACAATTATGCATTATAAATATTATTTATTCCTGCATATGAAAGAAGACAAGAATAGTCTGCCTACCACCATGTTGTGAAGTAGAAAATCTGTCTTTTTCTTTATCCTTTTAATTTTTTTGGTGCAACACAAAAGTTCTTCTAGAATCTTAAATTGTGCTGTACTTTTTGTCTATGACCACTCTGTGTCCTTTCAAGAGCACTGAATAATTTTAGTCATGCAGAAAAAAGATGCTGCTTAGTGCCAAGTTATTATTTGGTTGCAGTAAAACATTTTTTGTTTGTTAAAAACTTTATACTAATTGGCACAATCTTTCAAACCTTCCACAGAGTTTAAGACAAATGGGCAGATAGATAGACAGACAGACAGATAGACAGACAGATAGACAGACAGACAGATAGAGACTGGGATGATTCTCAGACTCCATTCTTCTGGATAAAATATTCTTTGATCCAGACTTTTACTTACTTTTCAACAAACTTGAGCCCCCGGTATGAAGTTCAGACAATTTTTGTATTTTGCTTGACTTAAAATTCAAACATGGATTTGGTTCACAAAATCAGCTTGTTGGTAACAGCTCCAAAAACTCTTTACTCCCCATCCAAAAAGTATTTTTAGGACACAGAGCAGGAATCCAACAAGTGACCTATGTAAACTTGATAGTCTATGGCATTGAAATTTTGGTGAAATGTTTCGCTTATAAATATTGAGTTTTTCTCTCTATAGGGTATAATATACAGTCTGGTGGCAAGGCATGTCTGGTCTGGTGAGGTCATGTCATCTCCTTACTTATTTTGAAAGGGAGGCTGTATTATTTGTCTGGAACAGTGGGTCATGAGAAATATGTTTTAATAATACTAGACAGCTTTCTCGGTACCATCATTATCAGTGAAAAGGAGCCTTTGCTTCAAAAAGGAGCCTACACTTGTGAAACCTCTATATAAAAGGAGCCTAAATATCTTAGGAAAAACAAGTCCATAATGCTTTTTTCATTTTCCCACCAAAAATATAATGAATGAGAGATTCTCAGCAGGTGAAATGTATCTTGCAAACCTGAAAAGTAGCCTTTTTTGAGATTTTTTGCAAAAAAAGAATAAGAGAGCCTACACTCAAGAATTCAGGGATAAAAAGAGCCTACACTTGATATTGAAAAGGAACCGGGCTTCTTTTCACCAATGCTGATGGTACTTAGGCCTACACACTCTACATACAGGCTCAATCAGTGCACATCAGAGCAGATCAGAGCTTAAAAATGTGTGACCAAAACTCCTAAGTAGAGTGTCAGCGCTCTCTAGAGTGTCAAAATGTACTTACCTAGATATTTTAATGACTCATTGACTGACTCATTGTGAAAAAATAGGAGTACAAAATACCATACCATAGATACCATACTTAGCATAGTACAACATAATATTATAATATTAGTAGTAATTATTATGCAAGTACGAGTACTTAGTAGGTACAATACTACATAGCATATACTCGTATTAGGTAGTACTTAGTACTTTATTATTTGCTGGTAAGTCAATCAGAGATCAGAGCTTGATCATCTATCAGGCAGAGCGACTGTGATCTGTGATCCCACATCCCACCAAAAACTTTTAACTTTCTGCAAAATCCGAGAAATTCCAACATCGCAAAACACAAAGGAAACATGAAGATTGCAACACCATTGTCGATTCTGGGCCTTATTGCATCCGCCAACGGGTGGGCATTCCCACGGAAAGCATCCAAGCTGTTGTGCAGAAAAACATTTCTTGTTGGCGCCGGCGCTGCCGTTGTGGTTGGCACAGCAACGGCTGCGGGGGCTGCCGTTGCAATAAGCCAAGTAAATGGCGGCAACACCCCAAAGATCTACGAACCTACGCCGGGCTCTCTATCAAACCAAGTGATATTGATAACAGGGGCGTCGACTGGGCTCGGACTTGAATCTGCCAAAAGGCTAGCTGCTGCAGGAGCTACAATAGTGCTGACATCGCGCACTGCAGCCAAAGGCGAGAAGGCGGTCGAAAGTGTGAAAGAATATCTCAGCAGCAAAGGAATCACAGAACCTCCCAAAATATTCAGCCTCGTGCTTGACCTGGATGACTTGGAGAATGTGAAACAATTTCCTGAGTCTTACAAGGCTTTGGGATTGGGTGACATTTCAGTTTTGATGAACAATGCTGGTGTGATGGCAATTCCAGATAAGCAACTGACGAAAGATGGATACGAACGCACATTTCAATCGAATCACCTTGGCCATTTCGTCCTTACTGCTAAAATGTTTCCCTTCTTGTCACGATCAGGTGCAAAAGTAATTAATGTTTCATCGGAAGCCTTCAACTTCGCTGCACCAGGCCTAGCTGTTGACAATATGAATGCCGAAAAATCGTATGGTGCTTGGTCGTCCTATGGTCTTTCAAAACTCGCAAACATTCTTTTCACTCAGGAACTCCAACGGAAAGCAGATGCTGCTGGTCAAGATTGGCTCACCACTGCCACATTGCATCCAGGAGCGGTGAGCACTGATCTAGGACGTTACATTGTCGGAGAGGAAAAGTGGAACGAACTTAAAACAAATGGACCATCCGGCTTACAAGCATTGGCGTTGAATGTGGCATCAAAATTTACGAAGACTGTACCAGAGGGTGCTTCTACTCAAATATTTTTGGCTGCTGGGGCAGATGGTACTTTATCAAAGGGGGCTTTTTATGAAGATTTAAAGGAAAAGAAAAATTTGCCTGCTTTTGCGAAGGATGAGGAGAAGGCGAAAATGCTTTGGGAAATCAGTGAGGAGCTTGGAGGAGTAAAATTTGATTTGGATTCGAAAGCATTGCCAATCATCAGTCTTTCAGCTGAAGCCAACTAAATAGAATAATTTCATGTCATGTAGAAGTACTGTTATATGTTTCAAAATCTCCAATTATGATGATTAGTACTGCTGATGTTAAGGTTCGAGAGGTAGCCTGTGTCATGTGGTAAGGATAATGCTGTTATAGTAGTTGTCTCGTTATGTATTCTCATGGATAATGCTTCTGTAATTGAGATGTAAAGCTGAATCAGATTCATTGCATTGCTTGTAGTCCTCACTCACGAACTAAAATTTACATGCTTTTTGAAATACCATGCACATGAATGATGATTTTTTACAGTATAAGATTCACTCACAAGTGTAGACAATCCGATAAATTAAATGAGTAATAATAGAATGATTGTTGGCACCAACCGATATCTGCATCAGAGTGTTTTGACTCAAACAGGGAGCTTCCACGGTGTATCTGCTGGTGGTTCAAAGAAATCTAGAAATTTATCGGTCTCCTCTTTATTGGCTTCTTCCGGTCTCTCCACCATCAAAATCACATTGTTGCATCCCCACTTTTCTTCATTTGAACCAATTGCATTTACAACCAGGTCAAATCCAAATTTTCTGGCCGGCAGCAATCTTCTCTCCCACTTCGCTCCAGCGACTCGTATTGCTGTTAACCCTACCAGAACGTCTCCTTTTTTTAGAATTCCCTGCCTCGATGCATTTCCATCTTCCACTAAATCTGCAACATAGACTCCTTTGTTTGGTTCTATTTCTTCAAATATGATTCCACAGGGCTTTGCGAGTTGTACTTCGTACACTCCGGTCGGAAGTTTAAATTGTTCTGGGTAGAGTTCACGATCTTCGTCCGGGAAAGGTTTCATGAACGAGTCCAAACCTGAGGCGGAATATTGATGTTGCAACAAATGAGAGTTGCGGAAGGTTGAGTAAAAACGACAAAGTATCAATGCTGTGACTTCGGCATCATCAAGTTACCTTCATAAAATCTGAATTTCCCCTTGCCGAAGTCGTTGCCGGTATTCCAGATTCCATTCACGGCGTTCAGCGCACTCACTCGACCAAAAGACCTGCCGTTTTGAGATTCATCATTAAGGCCGGGCAGAACAGCTTTTCTAACTATTGGAAGAGTGGAGAACGCCTGAACTTGGGCAAATATCAGAAGGGGCAGAAGAAAGATTGATTTCATCATGGTCAATGGCAAGATTATTTCCTCTGCGCCGTCAGTCTCATTATAATTTCACTTTTTCATGTACAATAGTAGTACATAGACAACATTGTATTGTAGTACATAAGGTAGTACATAATGTTGTCTAGAGTACTAGTGATAATATGAGAGGGGTGCAGACCAAACGTCGACTCATACCTTTAAATGTCAAAAT
>JALLOT010003846.1:0-10831 GCA_036939595.1 Thalassiosira livingstoniorum | reverse complement strand
TGTGCCAGACTTATTTGGCGATCTCAAAGGGGGTGCATATTAATTCCTTAATCATCTTTCATTGTATGTAAAATTTTTGTAAGAAATATACTGGTGAAAATGTGAGCATCTTGTACCATTCCCTTACGATAGGGTAAGTAGTAGTATTGTATCAATAATACTAAGGTACCATACTAACTACTACTACTATGTAATTGCTCTTTGAAGTGTTGTAAGGTATTTTTAAGGTATTGTAAGTAGTAGTTAGTAAGTACCTAGGCAGCTCTCTCTCTCTAGCAGCATGATTGAAAGCTATGGTACAATACCATATTGAAAGCGAACAACGTCTCTCTCTCCTTTTGCACCATCGAGTTTGTCCAGACTGACGTAGACATCCTACAATACTCACTAGATAGTCACGTTTGTGTTCCAAGTACTATACGGTATCAGATTTTGGCCTTGAAATTTGTTGGAGTTGCACAATTTTGTCGTTCTTGCCCAATGCCAGGTGGTGGTGGTGGCAATGGCAGCAATGAGACTGGCATTGACACTGCAATGGGGAAAGTTGAACGCATTAACGACCCACATTTCATTCTCTCCTATTGCTCTTGTTGCAAAATAGTAGTGTTGCCGATGACGTTTTGAATTTCGACTTCTAGATACAAACTCATTTGCCTTTTGCTTTCATCTACATCAGTCTCATAAAAAAATAAAATGTGGATTGACATTCATCTCGCTACGGTGGCGTTCCTCGCTATTGCAGCTGGAACACCAGCTTATGGAGAAGGAACGAATGGAAAAAATGGATATTCCAATAAGAAGTATGGATACTCTGATAAGAAGAATGGTTATTCTGGTGAGAAAAATGGATATGCCTATGGGAAGAATGGATATAAAGATAAGCACAACAACGACCATTCTTCTTCGGATGGCAATTTTGACCATTTTTCAACACACTACCCCCATCATCAACCACCGGTAAGCTGACTTACAAAGAATTGTTTTGGACGGTGCACGTTCTCTTCAAGTAAATATTCAAATTGACGTTTTTCATTTTGCACTCATGCTTTTCTTTTTCGCGCACCTGTCGTTGAATCATTGGACGTGACTTTAGCTTGAAGAAATGGGTGTCATTTGGGTGACTCCCCCAACGGTAAGCAAACAATGCCGTATACACCTACTCATGCACGATCAATTCTACTAATCGTCAGGCTTTGCCTTTCCATCGCAAAACCTATTTGCTTATCGAAACTGAATCATTATTTTTTCCGTTCGTCTAAATTGAACAGGCCAAACCAACACCTATTCCCACGCCCTACTTCGACTATTCGTATGTTCCTACTGCTGAGGAGAATTCGTCTGTTCCCATTCCAACTTACCATCCATCGTAAGTTTATCAATACAGTTCCGTTTTATTTAATTTATTTTCTTTTATTTTTATCCAAATTAAATTCCTCGTTGATTTAATCAATCTTTGCCTTTTGTTTCTAGGCCTCTTTCATCAGCTGAGGCTACTCAAGAAGAGATTGATTCACTGCCTGTAACTCCGACATATGCACCGACCAATGTTGATTCTGAATTCCCTTCGTGAGTACCAAATTTTACTCTATTTTTGTCATGACACTTTAGAATCAATTCTTACCAATCCCACGTTCTTTCATTCATAATCTATTAATGATCATAGGTCTTCGCCAAGTTACAAGTCAGAAACACCATCCATTGCACCCTCGGCATTTCCATCGATAAAATCAAGCAATGAACCTTCGGATGCAAGCACATTGCCACCATCGAAATCTCCCACGGATCAGCCTACTTCGTCACCAACTCGATTTCCTACCGAGGGACCGACAAACGGACCAACTAATCATCCCACCGATGCTCCTACAGACAAACCAACTTTGGAACCGACAATCAAAGATACATCCAAACCGTCAGCTAGTCCTTCGATTTCCTCTTCTTCCGCGCCAAGCTCTCAGCCCAGGTAAGTGAATCTCGGGATCGAAATACACACTGAATCATGTTTATTCATTCCGAAGAGAAATAAAGCATTCTCATGATAAATATGTAATACATTTATTCTTCCCTCACTTCATCACGAAAGCACCGAACCAACTGATTTGGCATCTATGCCTCCATCCGAGCTGCTCACAAATGAACCAACATCGAATCCCACTAGGGCACCGACAGATGAACCAACATTTGCGCCCAGTAATGATATTACTGTTCATCCATCAGCTGCTCAGTCAAATGCGCCGTCATTCTCTCCGTCAACTGCCGATAGTGTGGAACCTTCATTGAGTCCCACCAATGAGCCAACGAGGTCACCTACATTGAAGCCGACAAGTGAGCCAACATCGTCGCCTATTGAGCCTTCATCGAGCCCTACCGAAATCCCTTCGTTGTCGCCAACACCCAAGCCGACCAATGTGCCTACATCGTCACCAATTGAACCTTCATCAGGTCCTACAGATTACCCATCTATGTCACNTTTTGAACCTTCATCAGGTCCTACATATACCCCATCTATGTCGCCAATGTCAGCGCCAACAAATGAACCCACGTCGTCGCCTATTGAACCTTCCTCTGGCCCTACAGAAACCCCTTCGTTGTCCCCAACATCTAAGCCGACCAATGTGCCTACATCGTCACCAATTGAACCTTCATCGGGTCCTACTGAGACTCCGTCATTGTCGCCCATGTCTGAACCAACAAATGGACCTACATCTTCGCCTATTGAACCTTCATCAGGACCTACTGACAGTCCATCATTGTCCCCAACACCCAAGCCAACAAATGAGCCTACATCGTCACCTTTTGAACCTTCATCAGGTCCTACATATACCCCATCTATGTCGCCAATGTCAGCGCCAACAAATGAACCCACATCATCGCCTATTGAACCTTCCTCTGGCCCTACAGAAACTCCGTCATTGTCCCCTACGCCAAAGCCGACAAATGAACCATCATTGACGCCCATTGAACCATCTGCAAATCCCACTAAAGAACCGTCACTATCCCCAACACCTCAGCCGACAATTGCGCCTACTACAGCACCTTTAGAGCCTTCAGCAAATCCCACAAACAAACCATCTTTGGAGCCTACAGATGAGCCAACAGACGGACCTACAACAGCAGAGCCGTCTGTGAGCCCTACAAAAAGGCCGTCAAAATCTCCTGCAACTGAACCAACAACAGATGATCCTACTCTCAGTCCCACTAGAAATCCATCCATAACACCATCAGTAGAACCGACAAGCATCCCCACAATGTCGCCAAATAATCCAACTGCCGCGCCAACAAAGTCACCATCCTCGCCGCCAACATCCGTGCCGACAACAAATCCTACATCATCTCCATTGGAGCCGACACTGAGCCCTACACATGGTCCTTCGTTTGCGCCTACGTCGACACCTTCAAAAGGCCCCTCGTCATCACCTATTGAGCCAACCAGCAGCCCCACATATGGACCCTCAAATTTACCATCGCGTGAACCGACAAATACGCCAACAGAGGCACCCTTGCACCCCTCCTCGAATCCTACTGTGGGACCGTCCGAAGCAAAAACTACCCAGCCCACAAGCGCACTTACATCAGTGCTTCCTATGACCCCTACAAATAAACCATCAAGAAAACCTTCGTCCAAACCTACATCAAACCCCTCGTCACAGCCTTCTGTAGACCCAACGGGTTCGCCTTCGCATGTGCCTTCATCCGAACCAACTGTTGAACCATCGCCTACTCCATCAGTAGAGCCATCGAGAATGCCTACAGCTGAACCCACAAACACACCGACAACAGCACCTCTGGAGCCGACGGATGAGCCAACGGATGTTCCAACGCAGACGCCAACATATACACCAACATCAATGCCCACGTATGTCCCTTCTTCAAGTCCCAATTCATCTCCTTCATCAACACCGTCTGAAACACCTTCCAGGTCCATGAATCCGACTGATGAACCGACTCAATCGCCTACTCAAATTGAGGGCAAAAGTAAGTTTTAGTGTTCGCATCGACATTCTTCTTTGTTGAATACCACCCGAGACAAACTAATCACTCGTCATCATTTCTTTCACGTTCATTCGCACCGTAGTTGAATTCCAATACCTGTCAGCAGCAAATATTGTGAAGAATTATCTTCGGGATCCCAGCGGTTTAGGTAAGAGAATAGTGAAAGGAAGTGTCTTCATTTGAATAAAACTTCTAGGATCTAATCAGGCTCCTTGCCTTATTTTCACCAGTGAAATTCAGAAATATCACTTCGTCCCAACATCCTTGTTTCGCTCTTTTTGAAAACGGCCACTCTGCTGGTAAAAACAAGGCCAACGGGAAGTACCTGCTGCCTGACTCAGGTCTTATGCTGAGTACAGGAAACCCTGATAATTTCAATGATAACAATTCTGATAAAACATCCAGAAACTTTGGCATCGCTGACAAAAACACAGACTTGCTATCACTGGTGCCACAAGGAAAGGTGCTCGACTCATGCTTTATCCAGTTTGAATTTGCATGCCCACCAGAGACGGACATTTTCACTCCTGTAGTCAATTTTGATTACATCTTTTCTTCCGAGGAGTACAACGAATACGTCGGCTCTAAGTACAACGATGCATTCGGTTTCTTCTTAAACGGCAACAATATTGCGCTGTTGCCTGATGGAATAACGCCAGTGGCCATCAATAATGTTAATGGAGAGGTGAACTCACAATACTTCATTGGAAATGAGTTGGGCAACGGTGACACGCGAACTAGCCCATACCCAGCCATTGAGGCGGATGGGTTTACAAAGGAATTGACTGCCCTAGCACAGCCAAAACCTGGATGGAATACGATAAAGCTTGAGATTGGTGATGTATCAGGTTAGTTTTGGTTCCAAATGAACATTTCCGTTGAAATTTCATCGTTCTAACTTTCTCCTTATCATGGATGTACATCAGACCACATATACGATTCTTGGATTCTCTTGGAAGCAGGGACTTTTACTTGTGCCAAAAGGCCGACACTCTCTCCAACAGAGTGAGGAAACTTATGTTCAATTAATTGTTTTAAACAAATCATCACTCACTTTTTTCTTGTCGAACCACTTCTCTTTCCATTTTACTCTCTAGGCAACCTACAGATGAACCAACAAGAAGTCCCTCTTCAACACCCTCTGTTGAACCCAGTGATATGCCCAGCACAGTCCCGACGATTTTTCCGTCGGAGAGTCCATCAAGCGTCCCAAGTGTAAGTCCTACACGTGTGCCATCTAGGATACCTAGTATTGAACCTTCAGAAGTACCATCTTCAACTCCCAGCGTAGAACCCTCGTCAATGCCAACGAGCAGTCCTTCAGCGAAACCTACTAGGAAGCCCACAAAAGAACCAACAAGAAAACCCACAAATGGACCTACAACGTCACCCACAACGGTTCCTTCTTTTGCTCCTTCAGTATCCATGGTTCCAACATTTTCACCGGTAAGTTCCGATTGATCTAACAAAAAATATGCTTATTTTTTCTTTCAGACCAAAAATCCTACATTAACCAAACCCGTGTAATCAAATATTATAGACTCAGCCTCTTGAAATCAAATATTTGCCAGCAAATGAGTTAGTGAAAAACGTGCTTCAAGACCCAAATGGTGAGGGAGAAAGTGTGATCTCTTGTTTTACAACCATGTCAAATGTCACTCTAATCGCACCAAAATGGGCATTTTAGGCCTCGTAAAATTCCGAAACATCACGTCCTCCAATCACGCGTGCTTTGCTTTTTTTGAAAATGGTCACTCCGCTGGCAGAAACAAAAACACCGGCAAGCACCTGCTACCTGACTCAGGTATTATGCTAAGCTCTGGAAATCCCGATGATTTCATTGACAACGACGGTCATGGGACCTCGACAAACTTTGGGATTAATGACCCCAATACCGATTTACGGTCGCAAGTGCCTCAAGGAAAAGTGCTTGACTCGTGCTTCATTCAGTTTGAATTTTCATGCCCCCCTGAGACAGACATGTTTACTCCAGTCGTCAACTTCGATTACATCTTTTCGTCAGAGGAATACAATGAATACGTCGGATCACAATACAATGACGCATTTGGATTCTTCCTCAACGGCGAGAATATCGCACTTCTGCCCGATGGAACAACACCTGTGACAATAAATAACGTCAATGAAGGGTTGAATTCTGAGTACTTCATCGAAAACGAGTTGCAAGGGGAGGGCAGTAGCCGCACGAGCCCGTACCCGTCTATTGAGCCCGATGGTTTAACGAAAGAATTGACCGCCTATGCCAAACCAAAACCTGGTTGGAACACGATTAAGCTCGAGGTTGGAGATGTGTCTGATCCAATCTACGATTCGTGGACTCTCTTAGAAGCAGGTACCTTTGCTTGTGCAAAGAGGCCGACAATGTCGCCGACAGAATCTCCAACTGATGAACCGACAGCAGCTCCAACTGCAATCCCATCTTCCGATCCCTCTGGTGCACCATCAAGTCAACCAAGTGCAAAGCCTTCGATCTCAATCACGCCGTCAAAATTACCCAGTTTGAGCCCATCCATTACTGTGATACCAACGGCATCGTCTTCGCCGTCTAGCAATCCGTCTGCGGTCCCATCAATCTCGACAAAGCCATCGGAAAATCCGACAGCCCAACCAACAAAGAATCCTACACGAAAGCCAACATCAAAGCCCAGCAATAAACCTACAAAAAATCCAACTTCAAGCCCCACCAACTCTCCTTCTCTCTCAGCAATTCCCACTGTGTCTCCGGTAAGTTCGTGGCGTGCCAATGCTATCAAAATGTGTTGAAATCTTACAAATTTTGTCCGTAACCTCATTCTCTTGTAGACCACACCCCCTTCTCCCCAATCTAATGCAATAACTCCTGTCATGGAAGGAAATGGTAAGAGATAACATGTGAAGATAGCGTTGAAATGATCAAAACACAAGGTTAAACATAAATCCCCCTTCCTCTCGACTTTTTCCGCCAAAGTAACTTTCACCTACCTGTCGGCAGTAAGCCTAGTAAGGAACTACCTTCAAGATCCGAATGGCCTCGTCAAATTTCGCAATATCACCTCGTCCCAGCATGCTTGTTTTGCTCTTTTTGAAAACGGCCATTCTTCCGGTCGAAACAAAGACACTGGAAAATACCTGCTACCTGATTCCGGCATTATTCTAAGCACTGGAAACCCTGACGATTTCAATGACAACGATTCTGATGGTACATCAACGGAGTTTGGAATTAAAACCGGCAACTCAGACCTTCTATCACAAGTCCCCCAAGCAAAGGTGTTTGATTCTTGTTTCATCCAATTCGAGTTTTCATGCCCGCCAGAAACTGATGTTTTCACTCCCGTAGTCAACTTCGATTACATCTTCTCATCCGAGGAATACAACGAATATGTCGGTTCTGAGTACAATGATGCCTTTGGATTCTTTTTGAATGGTAACAATATTGCGCTGTTGCCTGATGGGGTAACTCCTGTGGCCATCAATAATGTTAATGACGGGGTTAACTCGGAGTACTT
Organism: Thalassiosira livingstoniorum; assembly: GCA_036939595.1. Lineage (NCBI taxonomy): Eukaryota > Bacillariophyta > Thalassiosirophyceae > Thalassiosirales > Thalassiosiraceae > Thalassiosira > Thalassiosira livingstoniorum. The sequence goes on along the minus strand of JALLOT010003846.1, from coordinate 3,338 downwards.
CATCAGCAATGAGCTGAAAGGAAGAGGAATTGATAGAACAAGTCCCTACCCAGCCATTGAAGCAGATGGATTCACAAAGGAATTGACCGCCCTTGCCGAGCCGGAACCTGGTTGGAACACGATTAAGCTCGAAATTGGAGACATATCAGGTCAGTTTTTGTTCTGAATCAACTTGAAATGACTTTTCACTGTTCTAAATTACCATTTTGTCACTGCGGATTCTTCTATCAGACGAGTTATTCGATTCTTGGGTGTTATTGGAAGCAGGAACTTTTGCCTGCCAAAAAAGACCGACGCTCTCTCCAACATACAATCCAACCGATGAACCAACAATCGCACCAACAACAGAGGCCACAGATGCTCCATCATTTTCCAATGCGCCGACTTATCCCTATCCATGCAGGCGATCTAAAGCATTGAGAGAACTGTATTCCACCATTTCCGATCCTACGCTGTTCGACATCCCTGGCACTCCTCAACATCTGGCTCTCGATTGGATCACGTACCACGACGAGCTGAACATTACCCTTGATGAACTGGATACTTGTCATGCAATACAACGATACGTCCTGGCTGTCTTTTACTTCAGCACAAACGGCTATGCGTGGGAGAGCTGTAGCGCCCCCAAGGGCTATGATTGCAAAGAAAATATTGTAGAGGCAAATGATAATTGCAATGCAACAGTTACTCGCCATGATGCACTTGAAAGTGGTCGTATTGGAGCAAATGAGACGTATGCATGGTTGACTCCTGTCCACGAATGTCAGTGGGGAGGTGTGGCGTGCTACAATGACGAATATGAAGAACTTGCCCAGTGTTTGGAACAGATTGATTTCAAGGGGAATAATATTGGAGGGAATATTCCGGAAGAGCTGGATGTTCTTAAAGAACTGAGATATTTTGACTTGGATGACTTGGAAGAAAATAGTGCATAAATTTCTTCTTTTCTCTTTTTCATGATTGCTTACTGGCATTGGACATTGTTGTGAAGAGTTTTCCCACTTTGGGAGTAGAGTTCAAATTAAGAACATCCTATGTAGGATAATTGAATCAAAGGCATTGGACATTGTTGTGAAGAGTTTTCCCACTTTGGGAGTAGAGTTTAAATGAAGAACATCCTATGTAGGATAATTGAATCAAATGTTGCTTGTTCGAAATGTGTACCAGCATCAACTTTCTAATCGTCTTTTCACTGTGCCTCGACAGATTTCACGAAGAGGAATCTAGTTCAACAGTTACTCCTGTCTGTATTTTCCAAGAAACCCATTAAGGCCCCAAGAATGTACGTTCTCTCCCTCTCAGGATTTTCATAACTGGGTGGTGAGGTTTGTCTTGTGAGTTCATTGCACAATGGACTAGAGGTATTTTGAACTGCTGCCATAGCTTTTGTCGTCACAGCCCGTGCATGTATCTGGTGGGGGACCACTTCGCCACCTGTCCGCGAACAATCGCGAAGTTCCTTTCCTTTTGCGAATAATGACGCCAGTGTATACTAACTCTCATACTACTCCCTGAATCTCTCGTCAATATCTCAACATGCACTAACAGTCCTTCTAGAACCCACAAAACATACATGATCCTCGTCATCCGCCAATGTTCAGACTGCTTTTTTTACACCCTCCAAATCGCCTAGCCATAATCTCACGCAAAGTTGACCAACCCGCCATAGCTTAAGATCATTTTTGACGAGCCACATCGTTGGTCCAACCTGTTTGATGCAGCAAATCTTGAAACGTGCTGGTACATTGTTTGTTTCATGAAACTATTAGAGAGACTTCGGCGTTTATGATGATGCGACTGGTTATGATTCCCACAAGGACATTCCATCAGATTAGCATCAGATTCCATCCGTCGTTTGTATGATGCCGTTGCCAATTGCCATCATCTTTTCTGAAAACAGTGGCCCTACTTACATAGTAATTGGCACGCAGACAGTGGCCAAGCGTGCGTACAATAGCTGGTATGGTACTGGAGTGGCTGGAGAATCCCAGATTCACGAAAAAATAAGCCTGATAGAAGAAAAGCTTGAATTATTCCGTGATTATTTTTTCTTGTGCGTGATGCGTGATGTCAAAAAAATAGTAAAAATAATTTGGCGATTACGTCCAAAATTTAAAAAGTATTTAATATTTATACACATAATTTTTTTCGAAAAATGTTAGATACTACAATTAAAAAATCAATTTATTTTTTTACACATTTTTTGGAGATTTTTACAATCAGTGATTTAAATACCCCGAGATTTTTACGATTCCCGCGTGATGCATCACAGATCTTGTATCAATTCCAAGTAATAGATTTTTGCATTAGGAGTATGACTCATTGACTGTAAATGCAAGGGACGGCAAAATAAATACTTGAAACAATGATGTAAAAATCTAATTGCAGGAATCAGTACACAATCAAAAAAGATCAATGTAGGAATAACAAAAATCTTGGGGTATCAAAATCTCAATTAGAGATATTAGCAGCTTTTTTGTAAAAATCTCTAAAAAGTGTGCAAAAAATAAATTGATTTGGTGTCTGTATATAGTAACAGAATGGGTGATTTCCAAAAATTTCATAATATTTCGTACAAAATTCTACAAAAAAATGAAAAAATACATGAGTTTCGTAATTTTTTGTAGAATTTTGTGTGAAATTTCATGAAAGCTACTAAATTTCATGAAAAACTACTAAATTCTATAAAATCAAAAAAATAAAATCCAGAAAACTTCATGGAAAAAATTGTTTTCTTGATCAACTTATATTACCTACTTACAACAGCAAAAAAAGAATGGAAAAACATGAAAATCTCAAAATTTTGGCAAAAATGATAAAAATCCAAAAATAACTGAAAAATAACAGCAAATAATGAATAAAAAATCAGAAATATGATTTAATTCTAATCAAAAATCAATTCTTTAAAGAAATGTGGTTTTTTATTTTTTCATTAAATTTTGCACGATATCCCGTTTTATATATGTATTAATTATTTGTGATGTTTTTTTAATCGCCAAAATTGGTCAGCATCGCTTAAAAATATTTTTTTGATGAGTTGCTATAAGAAGTATTATGAGCCTGCTATGAGCTCCATGTTCCGTCAGAGTTCCGTCATGCTCGCTGACATTTAAAATCATTCAAATTAGCCCGTTTTTAGCGTGACTTTGGGATGTTCCAGAAGAAGAGTGATCTTTTTGGCGCACTGTACTACCATAAGTAGTAGTAGAGAATGATAATATATACTTAGAACTCCTATTTCGCCAAATAGATTTTTTTTTCAAAATACCATAGTTGCCACCAAAAAGGACCCCTGACAACTGACAACTGACAAGGTTGCGTCCAAAAAATCCTTACAT
>JALLOT010003844.1:0-13620 GCA_036939595.1 Thalassiosira livingstoniorum | reverse complement strand
ATTTGTTTCTTAAATATTTCTTTTTAAGCGATGAAAAATTTGCTACGGGAAATGCAAAATTTTGCCGATAAACGCCAAATTGCTAAATTTTAATGATTCCAAGGATGTTCCTGGATAATGACATGCCACTGATAAGTGCAACCACTGGATAACTTTATTTATTCCAATTTAATCAAAGGAAAATACTAGATACCATGTGAAAAAAACATCAGTCCAAAGGTTAAAAATGGTTTCACAACTGATTCATCATTATGTGTAAAGTACTCAGAATGGTTCAAGTTCATAGTAATGTAGCAGATTTAAAATCCAACTTTAAAATTCTATTTGGAATAGACTCCATTTTGTAGTTCTGTCATGCACTTTGACCCCTGTTGTCTTTCTTATTACAATTTTAGCAAAAAATGGAATTTTACCGATTTGAATCATAGTAGCACACTTTTAATTTTATAGTTTAGAAGCCTAAAGTCCAAATAGAAAGAAAGAGGAATAATTTTCTTCTTCTTAAATATACTCAATTTTGGTACTGATATTTTAACTCCTTCTGTTCCATGCAAAGGGATTTCAAATGAATTATATTAGCTGTGTTGCAACCAACCAATGAATGAAGAAGTGAATTTGAATTTGTTGGGATTCTTCCCCAAGTTAGACATTGATGAACACTGATTCTTTTACTAATGTGTATATCAATTATTTCAATCTCTTTAGGTCCTTCAAATTTAATGTTTTTTAGAATTCACTTCACTTGTTGTTTGAATTGTTTTGAGCTTGAATATTCTGTTGGCACTTATTATTCCCAAATTTGTCCTTGTTGTCATATTCTTTGATTTTTTACAATTCATACACAGGTTTTATATTTTTTGTTTGTATTCTTGTTTGTTGAATGTATTTTTCTTTGAGTCTCTTGTGCTCTGGATCCTTTTTTACCAAATTGCTTGATAAATCACTCAGGTTTCTAAACATTGTAATTTAACAGCATTGACTGGTCCTGTATATATCATTTATTATTTATAGCATTATTCACCATTTTTCCACTTATTATTTTCTCAATATTATTTTCTTAATATTGATGTGATATTTTGTGAATATGGGTGCCTACTGTTGATTTTTAAGCAAATAAATGTTTCCTTATTATCAATGTGAATGAAAATAGCTTAATTGAATTTACTTGCAGATTGCCTGAGATTGAGATCATAACTTTTCAAAATGAATACAACTCTTCAATTCTATCCAAATTTTCCACAGGATACATGATGAAAATTTACAATAAATTTGACAGAAATATTTATCCCACCTTTAGATACTCTTCATTTTTTGTAGTATGTGTACTATTTCATTTTGAAAAGACTTACTTATGCAAATATCCTTTGGCAAGATATTTTGGGCATCCTTGATAGTTTCCCCTACCTTGCATCTAGTCCTTTTACTTTTACATTGTTGATAATTGTAGAAATTTCTAGATCTTTTTATTTGTAGATTCCAATGTAGGTTCTTCAGCATAGTCTTCTGCATGTTATTTTCTAGTTTCCATCATGTCTATAGGAAATTTTGTGAGCTCTATTGTATTTTTATACATTACACTTCAAAAGAACTTTTTTCTTTTCTTTTGTGTATCATCATGTTCCAGTCTTAGCCTCTTTTGTATGTCCATTTTAGACTCTCTTTTGTATGCTCTTTTTATGCTGTGTAGGCTCATCAAGTATCTTTTTTTCAACTTCTTCCTTAAGGTATATGTTAATTTGATTTCCTCCTTTGTAACATTGATTAAAATCTTTTTAGTCTCTTTTATGGTATGCTTGTAGGTTCTTTTCAATCACTTGATTTTCACCATGCACAACAGTAATTTTCTTTTATTTCTAGAACTTTTTGTATTTTTGGCTTTCTCTGATAACTTGTTGTAAAATAGAGAATTCTTTAGAAACTGTTGAAGGTTGTGTTTTAGTTTATGCTTTAAGTGGACATTTATTATTGTTAGTGTGTTCTTTTTGAGAGGTCTTTGTTTTTTTGTATCATAGTTTGCATTTTTTGTATATGTTTTTGCATAATATGTCTTTGTAAATTGTATTTTTTTTGCATGCTGAACTATTTCACTTTTATACAAGAGACCTCTACTCTAATTGATCTACTAAAAATAGGATCTTTTTTGATAATCAAATGCTAAGTATATTATGGATCCTTTTGCAGGTCACCTTTTGGAACCCTGAGTGCAAGGGGGAAGGAATTTTATAGAACAGGATGCTTCAGAAATTTTTGATTGATATTAGAGTGTGAATCATATTTATGACATCATACAATTATGTAATATGCAAAAAATAGAATTTGATGATAATGCATGAGTTTGATGTTGCAAAAAATGGGTTCTGTTCAGCATCAGAACACTAATGACCATAGTGAAAATTATTGCAAGAAATGTGGTTTCATAATTATTTTCTATGATTATGTTATGGAGTCACAAGGTGCACTTTATTCATGCATATGATATTATTTATCCCTTTGGTTTTCTTTTTTCTTTCTTGTTGAATGCAAAAAATCCTCCAAATTTTATACTTCAGGTCTTTTGATACCATTATTGAAGCATCACTTACTAATAAGTTGATCCTCAAAATGGTCTTTCAAAGAGGTTTCAAGTATCTCTTTGACATAATCTTTATGTGCTGTTTGCCTTCATTGATGTTGAACACCTACAAAATAGCTAGATCTAGAGAGTCATGAGGATTGCTATTTTATGAGTTCTAGATCTACCTAGTCAGTACCTTGGGCCTGGAAGGAACCTAGGCCGTGGCAGCTGCAGTCTTGTGGGGCAAAGGTGACTGCGCCTGCCACACGGGACTGGAGGTTCCGGGACTGGGTTTAACAATTGATGCTATAGATTGATTGGAATTTGTTGTGTATCAAGATAAATGTATGTTGTTATGATGATGTGTAGTCATGGCCACATTCAAAGCCCACTTCTTGCAGTAATCATTAGTTCACAAGCCATTAATAGTTCCCTTTGATGCTTTATTCAGATTTACTCATATTCAAAACTATTTACATATTCAATGCTATTATTTTGATTTCTAGATCAATGATATTTATATTTAGTTTTCTTCATATATATGTATACTCAGTTTTGTTTCTCATGTTAAAATTCATTCATTCCACTCAAAATTTACCAATCTACCAAAAATACAAAGCTTTTGAATGGTTTCCAGCAGTAGAAAACTTTGTAGATTTTTTTTATTTTTGCTGAGGCTCTTTTGCAGGTCCTCTTTGTAGACTCTTTTGAAAGTGTGTTTATTTAGTTTTTCTTTGGAATTTCTTTAATGGGGATGAATCAGGACCCTTCTTAAGTCTGTATGTTTCAATTCCAGTTTTATGAACTATTTTTTATCCTTCTGGAGATTTCTACTACATTAATATTTTTATGATAATCAATTGACAATTATTTTTTGGGTCCTTTTGTAGGTCAATTTTTGGTCCACTATGTACAGGAGGGTAGGTTACAAGACCTATCAGAGTTTATTGGTCAAGAAAAGACTGTAAATTGTAAGTGTGTGGTTTCTGGTCTAATGTACCCATATGAGTCTATTATCCAATCTAGAATCAGACCAACTGGCACAACAACAACATAGCCTACATTATCAGATCCAGGCCTGTTTAGTTTCAATGCAAGCCAATCAGAAACACATTGAGCTTTTCAATGTTATAGCCACCAAAAATGCCCAACCATAAAAATTATCTATCAATGGCAAACCATGATTTTGCATCCTTCCTATAATATTTTGGCTCCTCCAAAACACAAGACCCTTCCCAACAGGTATGAAGATGAAGATATCTGATTGGGAAGGTTCCTTAGAAAATTGATCTTGTTGCAATTTACCACTTGAGTTCTCACTTTGGAATTATTGTACTTAGTGGGGTAGGTAGGTTACTAAAACCTATCTCTTTCAATAGTAATTACAGTAACAGGACTCCAAAAAGCACTGATGATGATGTGTCAGCATGACATATTCTGTTGGAATCAAGCTATTAATAACTGAGCTGAACTTGCCTTAATAATATCTTTGGGTCATCTAATCTACTAATGTTAACTTCTGTAGCTACTTCATTAACCAAACCTAGTAAATATTTACTATGAGCCAATCTTTTGGCTTGCCTGTTGTGACTTGCATCAATGGGAGTGACTTTCCTGAGTGGAAGTGGACAGAGAAGTCATCAAAAAAATCAGGAGAAATGTAAGTGTCATTGACAATGGAAACTGATGAAATCATTTCCCAAGAATTAAGCCATGGAAGAAATCCTAATTGATTTAGATCTTGCCTTTTTGGTCACCATCATTGTATTTGTATTCTTTGATGGTGATAATGATGCATTTTAAAATGGCTGTTTTCTCATAGGCTGGTGCCCCTGAAACAAAACAAAATCTTAGAACATTCTATGATAGTATTGATACACAATGCTCTTTTTATTTTTCCTTTCATTGTAGTTATTCTATCCAACTTACAAGTGAAATGGCAGGTCAGAAACGTTTGTGTCATTGTCATTAATGGAGTATTGAAATTGGATGTTCCCTCATGCATAATGATGAGTGAGAGATTTTTGTCCATAGCAGGTTTTACCCTAGGCAGTATTTTTTAGAATTTGATATTAGATGGTACAAATCTACACAAACACTTGAAAAAAATCCATTTACTCATTTAAGTATGTATCAAAAAAATGATTTAAACAAAACTTCTTTTTTCAACATGGCCAAGACCTAAATGCTTCTAGAGGCAACATTTTCCACCCAATACCAATAAAGTAAGTATACAATGCACACAACTGATAAATGGAGAGTTATAATTTGAATTTACTATGGCTTTGGATTCAGATGCCATGTATCAGTTATCAGTATCATTTTGGTTGTTCACAAATCTTTGATTTGTGTACTTGTATGATTACATATTCCCAGTACAGATAGTATATTATGATATCATACAGTTATGTGAATGTACAAACTTAAAATTTAATTTTACCACATACATTTTTTGATGTTTTATAAAATTTCTTTCCGACCAGCATCACAACACTACTGACCACATACCATAACTAAAATGTTTTAAGGGAGAGGGCTTAGAAAAATGTGATTTGTGACTTCAGAATAGCACTAAATTGATTGTCTATGACTATTATGTGAGTATGAGGTCAAACAATTAATTTATCTCATACAAGTGCTTCTCTGGATACTTCTCTAGTTTATACATTCCTTTTGTATGTTGATTTCTGTTTTATATGCCTATTTAGTAGTTGAGTTCCTTTTCTCCTGAAGTTTGTTTGATACCAGTCTTCTTCTTGTTATTATTCTATGTGGTGGTCTTAATGTGCCACTTAATGTGTCTCCCCTCAAAATACTCTTTCAAAAGTTGTTCGAAGCCTCTTTTCATCACAATGTTAACCTGCAGTTGATTATGATTGTGTCTCTCAGTCCAAAGTATAAGACCAAGGTGGATATTTTGTGTTCATTAATACTGATAGTTTCATTGGATTTTTTTGTAAAATGTACATTATTTTAATCTGTGTAATCATTATCACACCAATGGCCTTCTTCATAAGTAGCAATATTATTTAGTTCATGTGCCACTCACAATTTCCTTTGATTATCTATTCAGCTTTAATCTCATTAATAGTTTCCTTCATTGTTAAAAAAAGTTTTTTTTTAGATAAACAATATTCAGTGTACATTATGTACATTCATGTTTATTTCTCAAACAAATGTCAAAGGCTGCATGAAAGATATTAATTCCTCTCAAAACTGACCAATCTACCAATAATACAATTTTGAAGAGGATTATCAACTTTAGAAATCTTTGTGGTTTGTTTTATTTTTACTTTGTATGCTATTTTGAAGGATCTTTGTAGGATATTTTGTAAGAGTGTTTTTTCATTTAATACAATTCTTTTTCTTGTTGTATGTGGTGGTCTTATCTGTCACTATAAGTCTTTCCTCAAAATAATCTTCCAAAAGTCTTTTGAATTATCTCTTTAATAATATTCATGTGCTGCCAATTGTGCCCCTCAGCCCAAGAAGTACCTTTTGTCTTTGGTGTCTGTATTCACTCCTTTAATATTAATATGTCATAATATACAAGCTCCATTATTATGGAAATAACAATTCACAGCCATGTTTACCTTGGTTCAAATTCAAATGGTATATCTGCATACTTGGATGATTACTGGATATTGATTGATTACCCCTCTCTATGCCCCATCTCCCAGGGATGTAGGTGAAACTGGTTTAAAAAAATTAAAAAAAGAGAAGGCTATGTTAATATTATGAGGTACTGTGCCTTCTATGGAGTTTTGTGTAGAGCTGGTATATCAAATGTTTGCAAATAATAATTTAGGAGATTTGATATACAAAAACAGGAATGTGAACTGGAAGTCTCCATTCTGTGATGTGTCCAGAAGTTGTGGATTTTACCGTCTTGTGTGTCAAATGTTTTTTCTTTTTAAATTTTATCACTTTTTTGCTCAATCTCATCATTATCAAAATCTTTCTTGTAATTGCCAACAATTTCCAACAACAACCTGTCACAATGCCCACTGAAACAAACTTTAAACAATTTTGTCAACAGTGGCACCATCTTGTCTTCTACTGCAATCTTTGTTGAAACTGTTGTTTCAGCTACACACATGATGGTAAGGAATGAGGAAGAAATTATTTTCTTGTCACTTTGCATTTTTCGCCAAAATTTTAAATATGAATATTGGTGGCAGCATTGGCAGCAACATCTCCATTAATGTAGTACCATACTGTATGTGCAATAGAATTAAAAAGAGCTAGAATAATTACTAATTAAAAGATTAAAATTCAAGCCAACCATGACATCTGTGTTGGTGATGCATTTGTGCCATCAAGCAACACTCACCACTATCCTTTAGAGATATCAAAAGGTGATTTAGATACATCCATCTCTAACACATTGTCCTGGGGGAATGAAATAAAACAAATTGTCATAGGGGTCACCACCACAGGTCACATTCACACAATTATCATCTGTAGCCCCTAGACACTAAACCTTTAGTTTGTTAGCTCAGTCAAAACCCAACTAATTGATCCCAGAACAAAAGAAAAATTCTTAGGGGGTGTTGGTGTTGTTCTTTTGCATTAACAGTGTTAAATTGGAGGGGTTTGGATAGACTTCTTGAATGTCATGATAACACCATGACATAGTCAGCTATCATGTCATATTAATATAGAAAACCATAGACATCATCTTCATTACTAGTACTGATAGATTCATTGGGATTTTTTTGTAGAATGTACATTATTTTGTGTATGCAATTCATTTCCACATTCATAGCTCAACTTATAGCATTCTTAAGTTAATGATTCATGAGCCACTTGTAGTTTCCTTTGCTGCTTTATTTCATAATAGATAATTTTAATTTTAATTTTTAGATCAGTATTTTTTGGTTTTCACTTTGAATCTTTTTGTTCTTTCCTCTCAAATTGACTGATCTTTCAAAAATTCATTTTTAAAAGGATTTTCAACAGTAGAAAGTAGAATTCTTTGTAGATTATTTTTATTTTGTAGCTCTTTTTGTATGTTGTCTTTGTAGGCTTTTTTGTAAGTGTGTTTCTCTAGTTATCTATTGAACTTCTTTTGTGGGGATACAGCAGGTTCATCTCTAAGCCTTCTCTGTTTCAGTTCCAGTCTTTATATGATATACTTCTATTGTGAAGGTGAAGGATATTTTTACTACTTGATTTGTTGGATCACACTTCTAGGTTCTTTTACTGATAATCAAATGTCAATTATTTTGTGGGTCCTTTTGATTTTTGTAGGTCAATGTCCCCCCCCCCTGCATGAATGGGGGTAAACAAGCTACAAAACATTACCTATCAGACTTAGTTGATTGAGTAAAGACTGTACATTTCATGTATGAAATCATACAGATATGTGGTGTACAATGACTAAATTTCAATGTTACCACATAGATTTGATGTTTCACAAAAATTTCTTTCCATTCAGCATCACAACACTTCTGACCATAGAGAGAAATGTTAGAAGGGGGGGTTTGAAAAATATTTGTGACTTCAGAATAATATTGATCATCTTTTTTGTACGTTCAAACAATGCATTTATCTCATACATGTGCTTTTGTGGATCCATCAACTCTAGTCTTTAGGTTCTTTTCATGTAATGTTTTCTTCTGTTTTTTTTTTCTATCTCACCTATTTAGTAGGTTAGATCCTTCATTTTTTACTGAAGTTCTTTCAATACAATTCTGTTCTTGTTCTCTGTGGTAATCTTAATGTACCAATTAATGATTCATTTCTCAAAATACTCTTCCAAAATTCTTTTGAAGTATCTCATCAATAATCTTCATGTTCTTCCTATTGTGCTCCCCCAGTCCAAGGTCCAATGAGGATCATTGCTATTGCTGCTGATAGATTCATTGGGGTTTGTTTCTACCAATTTACCTTATTTCATGTGTATATTCATTGCTGCATTGGTTGCTTTATACATGACAATATTTTGTTAATGAACAACAGCAACAAACATTTTCCTTTGTTGTTTTACTTTGTTTTACTCTTTTTCATAGTTTATTTGTTGTATTAATAATTATTTCATTTTATAATCAGTTTTCACTATGTATATTTTGATGAATTTCTCAATAAATCCATCTCAAAGATCTTTTTATCACTCTCAAAACTGACTGATCTTCCAAAATACAAATCTTTATGATGTTTTTGAGTATCTATTACCATTGGAGTGCACGTTTTTACTATTTTTGGTGGTCTACCAGAAAATGGACTGAATAACTCACAATAATTTTAATTCCAAATAAATTTACTGCAAAGTGTCAGTGCATTAATTTTAATGTCAGAGAAGACCACCAAACTGCAAAATGTTTTGTGGCTACCAAAGGATGGAAGATGAAATGCAAAGAATTTATTTCTAGATCCAGGAATTAAATCCAGGTTCTTGGTGTGTTGGAATGGCTGAGTTACTTTGACATCTAAGACTGAAAAAGTCTTATGGCTTGAATCTCTACTTGTATCAGCTAGAAAGCCTTCTTTTGCCATTACTATTGGTAATAGTAATATGTCATGGTTTGACTTTTGATCATTATTCAAACCATAGGGATACAATAGGACATCCTCTGTGTCTTTCAGGCTCCAGTAATTGTTTTTCATTTTTATCACCTACATCCAGGCTGGCTGTAACTACAAAAAAGAGTGTCATAAGCTACTACTTTATATTATAAACATACCACAATTCTGAAGAAATTCAGAAATCATTTAATCCAGACACCAAAAGAGTCATACTTTGAAGAGAAGCATATTTTTACTTTTTCACAATTTTTTTCAGCTTCCAAAAACAAAATAAATTTGTGTCAAATCCAAATGTACAGGATTATATATTTTTCATGAATTTCCACCAAAAAGGAACAGCATGATATTTTCTTTGGTACTAGCTAGTAGCACTCTGCACTAAAAAAATATATATGGGACATAAAGGATATGTTTGTATAGCTAGAGAAAAGAATTTTAACATGTATTATGGATTTTATTTCAATGTGTGACATACCTGGTTTCTTTGCACACAGTAATATTTTTACCAACCTAAACAAATTTTGAGAGATCATTAAGAAAAATTAAATGTGTCTTGGGTTTTGTAGAGAGGTAGATGCAACCAAAAACAATATTTTTCCAAATCAGAAGACAATAGTTCACGGCTTTCATCATGAAATAATGATAAAATACATTGAGAATCATCCAGTATCAGGTCATACTTGTAATTGGGGTCATAGTCAAAATTTCATGGTGTATTAGTCTATTATTTGTTCATGATTTCAGTCTAACATTAATGTTTACCTCAATATGGGGATGGTCAAAAATAGCAAATAGGAATAGACAACAGTGACAGGTGACAATTGACAGTATTTTTTAATCACATGGAGAACCATGAAAAACCAAGCAAGGTAAGACCAAGCTATTCTCATATTTTCCTTTTTCCAGTAAGATGAAAATCAGAATGAATTTGGATGGAAAACAGAAGAATCAAGGTCTAGAAAACAAACATTTCTGTATTCATACAGGATATATTGAACAAGCTATTACAGGGAAATAGGTAAAATTGTTCAATATTGCTTTCAACTATCCAGACACAACTAGATTAATTGACAAAAGAAAGAGAATCATTCTTCTTACTGTTTTTGTACCTGAAACTGAATGGTAAAAGAACATGAGAAATGGTGACTTATGCAATGATGATACTATAAACGACCTTTTTTCTGCCCAATGGTGTGGAATACAAAGGAGTAAGACTTCCTGTGTAGTCTTCCATGGACATTATTCTTGTTTTCCACAAAACACCTAATTTTTTAATTGTAAGCTTATTTTTACAAAATAAGCACTTTGGAATACAAGAAAAATGTCCTAGGAGGACTACAACTATTACAATCCATGACTCTGAGTCATTTCTTATGTACATAAAAGATTGTCCTACAAAAAATAGGATGATATGGCAGAAGCTTCAATTTGTGGGATTATATCATTATCTCAGGACATGCACCAAACCAAATCTCCCACCTGTGAGATGAAAACACACAGCAGCAAATTTGTAATGAAATAACCAGAGGGTCACCATATTCCTTAATGAAGCTCAACAAATGGATTCACACTAGACCTTTTAAGTTCCTATGAATCACACTATTGTACAAGACAAAAAATCTGAATTTCTTATTTTTTCTCTGCTTCTAAGCACAGAAATAAAAGCCACATGACTGAAAACAGAGGCTGTGACGATGAACTACTAATATCTCAGTACATTTAGTTCAAAATAAGAAGGACTACCTATCCATGGACAAAAAACAACAAAATGTCATGCTGATACATTCTTTCATACTCTGTCCAACATTTCCTTTTAATCTAGTAGCTTGTTAAGTCACCACTTGTATCAGCAAAAACTGTTTTGAGCACATCCTGGTATTCATAATTGCAGGTTCTGTATTTTTGGAATCTGCTTGTACATTTGAGCTGTAGTGCTTCAAGCCAATCTTGTGATTCAGCTAGTACCAAGAGACCTTTTTATGTTATATCAAGGTCTTTCTCTATTTTGCACAAGAAAGGACTGCATACGATACAGCAGTGAGTTTTAATCATTAGTACTGAATTGCAAGTTTCTACATGTACATGTTTTCATTTGATACACTCAATATATATTTTTTGCTTTTTCTATTGTTTCCTGATGAATGCCTTGGATCATTGATTGCTTAAAATATGATTTTTTACATTTATTTTACCAAAGACTTTTCACCACTCCCAATTAGGCTTTAAGGCATTCAAATATGAATACCACCATGTTCAAGACTGACACAATATGAATCAAGATCAAGTTTGGTTGGACAGGTGTGAAGACAAAAATGTGATTTTAACAGAATTGGTAATAATGAAAATATGCTCCAGAGCTCTTCATAGTAATGTAGGTGCTCACTCTATCCTTTCCATGGCAAAATGTGCAATAACCACTAGCGAGCCCATTTTCTGTTCCCAGCTCAAACACCCTATGCAACCCCTGTTGTTTCTCTGTCAATACCGATCTTGAATATCTGGTTCCTTGGATGATATCTTGTTCATCGCTCAGATAAAACAACTGCATCTCTCTGGAAACGATCATGCTAATTGATGTTTCTTTTGCAAAGAACAATATTTCATTAGCACTATCTTTCCTGGTCCATTTGTTTAACAGCAGCATTAGCCGCTCAAAGAGGAGTTGAATTTCCAAATGTTTCTTGCAAATCTCTCTCAATCAAGGCTTATTTTATTACATTTTTGAACTCAAGAACAAATAAAAAGGGTAATAATCTAATATCTCAACATGTGCATTTTATGTAGATAATATGGTTAGAATGGAGAGACAAACAAACAATATTTTACATTTCCCAACTCCAACAATACCTCACTGTGCAGAATGGGACGAGGACGCTAGAGAAGTTCAAGGAACAGCTATTCCAATCAGACATAATATGGTACACTAATGTCAGAAAAGAGGAGGTCGGAAAGAAACCACAGACACAAGAAAGCTGTTCCGAACGTATCATTTACGACTCAAACGAAAATTGTTCAACTAGACTGGCCCGGAGTCATTGCTGTTTGTTTCGGTGCGCCCAGAAATATCATTGCTGTCTCCGGATTCTTCATCGGCATTTATTACTTTGGATTCTACCACCTCAGGAATGGGAGAAGATGTCGAAGCAACGTGCTCCTCCTCGGGAAATAAAGCTAACCAAAAAAGTTTAAGTCTGGAATGAAGAGGGTATTTTACTTGTGTCATAAGGTATCGAGGTCGGATGTAGATCAATGCATTGAAAAATCCTTGCAGAGGGAAGAAAATGGCCATTAAAATAAGAAGAGGGTAGTTGTTCCTGCCATTGGAAATTTGATAGATTCTCGCAATCTTCAAGTGGAAGATGATAATATCCAGAAAACGATCACGTTAGAAATATTTTCTCATCAAACTGCTAGAAATCTTGAAATAAATAAAAGTCAACTTACAGTTGCAAATATCCATGTCAGATACAAAGCACCAACAAACAAACCAGCTTGAATTGCCACTTTCTTTGCTCTCATTCCTCGTCTTGCAACCTCTTCCACTGATTCGTTGGGAAGTGCCTGATCATGAAATTTGACTGAGCGATAAATCGCATACATGCCCATCGTCACGAATAATATTGCTGACCAAATAATGAGATAATGAACCATCACGAAAATATCTGCATTCTCGCCTCTAATACATTCTTCGTCTGTTGTCTGGCAATCTTTTGGGAACGGAGCGACCCAGCAGAACCACCCAGCGTTGTTGTAAAGTTTAAACGGAAGTCCCAAGGCGGCAATCACAGTCGCAACTATCGTGGGCGTCAAGTGAAGTAGTGGCTCTGCACGGCTACGAATTCGATCCTCCGCCCAGCCGTTTCGGATGACGAGAACATAGTAGACAGCAAGAGAAGCGTTGTATAGAGGAGTACAAACATTTCCCAGTTCGTTGAAGAACCCTTGAGCTGTACATGTTTGAGTTGTTCCGCTTGCCAAAAATACACCGGGTGTTCCAGCGGGAATGGGCCAAGTGGACAAAATGTTCTGGGTGAAATTGCATAGGGGATTCCGAACATGAGAGTTCTGAACCAGTCGACACAAAAATGAACACTCATCATCGAAGACTTACCACAAACGAAGCGACCATATCAGAAAGACTGAGACCTATCATGAGCCGATGATAGACGCTGTTGATCGGATTTTTTGAAATGTCATACAAAATGAAGGACGAGCCAATGAAAGAGAAGAAACCCGTAAACTTTGGCAAAATTGCCAGAGTCTTTTGCTGTGTCGTTACGAATGCCGACATAGTTGGAAGAAAAAAAAGCAGATGGAGCTTGTTTTTGATGTCTTTCCTATCACAAGAGATGTGAGATCAAACGCCTACCAAAGGCACAAGCTGGTTTTAAAATAAAAGGATTGTAATAATTCACTGAAAATAAAAATAATGGCCAAAGAAATCAATGCAGCTCAACATACAGATGATGATAAGGAGCATGAGGGTACTGTAATCTTGATTTGCTATGACATTAAACGAACTTTGGATGTACAGTGCT
>JALLOT010003842.1:0-10813 GCA_036939595.1 Thalassiosira livingstoniorum | reverse complement strand
ATGTGATAGTCTGCAAAATGGGGTTTGCTTACTAGATATTTGTTAAATCATCAATGCATATTAGATTGAACCTCTATTTGAAAAACAAATAGCATCTGAGATTATATTTTTGGTCAATAGTATTGCAATTGTACTTAGTCAAACAAATTTTGACTCATCTTGTGTATTTTTTATGAATATGCCAAAGCTCAATGGCTATAACAAAATATACATTGATAAGACATACTAGCAACATATTATATCCAATCAAAAACAATGCAAAGTAGCAAACTATTGTAGTTAAATGAAATGGGAAATTTCCTTGGGAAATTTCCCTGTTGCCCATTTCCTCAAGCAAAATAGAGTTAATTTTAATTTCCTTACCTGGGTAATTTTCAGATTTTCTGGGTAAATTCCTGGGCAAAAGGAAATTTCCCATTTCCTGAGATTTTTGTGAGAAACAGGAAACAGTCAATGCCATCTCTAGCAAAGGGTTGAACAGCTCTGCAAATGTCAAATAATGAGGTAGGTGCATGGGTTGGTGAAAAATAGGGGAGTTGGTTATTACCAACTTAGGACCTGGAGCCCAGTAAGTGTGTTTCATGGTATAGAGTACTACAAGGGATTTTAGGAACTACACAAAATTGCAAGCTTTTTGCTACTTATCACTACAGTCAAATAATTTTAATTATGTAGTTATTGGATCAAAATATGACAATATTTTGTTAAAGAAATTGCAGCATGTCTCATGATAATAAGGTATTATTTGCCTACAAAAACAATAGTGGAGAGGTTCTGTGCCAATATTATGAGAAACATAATGTCCTATTTCATATTTTTGACCAAGATTTTTGAATGAGCAAATAGTTGCATTTTCAATTATACTATCCCATTGAGTTGATAATTGTTGCTTGTTTCCAAAAATTTCAAGATCTGCAAAGGGCTGGTGGAGGATCACCAGCAGCTCACTGTGATGGATATCTGTGTTGTGCTCCCAGTGACAAGAATATTGATTGCAATATCATCCAAAATGGTGAGGTGGAGATCATGAGCAAACTTGTGATTTTGACTGCTGTAGCATTTGCAGTGCAGTTAAATGGAGCAATAGATAGGATTGTTTTTTTTTACTCAATTGGAAGGCAAGGGCTGTCTTTTAGAAGGAGAGCATGAATTCCCATCTCAATCATGTTGACAAAATTGAGATATTGTAAACTCTTTATTTTGCACAAACTCTGCCTTCAAAAGGTGATTGCTGTAGCAAGTTACTTCCCCATGTTTGTGAGAGTGATGGATTGATATTGTACCTTTTTGATTTATTTGATGGTGGTGTTATTGTTTTTGAAGTGGGTTGCCTTTTGCTACTGCTGGTTTGGATCAGCATGGGAGATGCCATGCTGGCCCTGCAAAAAATGTGCAAAATGGAGTCATGGCAACACAGTGGCAGGATGTGATGGGGATGCCAAACCTGCCTGCAAAAAATGGTATTATTGGGAGGAATTGTATTGGCTACTTGATCTTGATATGGGTGGACAGAAGACGGCAGCTTCAGTGTGTATGGAGATCTTGGTGCCACCTTTGCCGGCCTGGAGCTGCTGTCATTGTGGCACTGCAAAAATGTGCTAAAATCTTGAAAACTGGAGGCTTGGAAACACAGTGGTGGGATGTGATGGGGACACCAAATCTAATGGCAAAAAATAGTAGTATTGGGCAAAATGGTCTCAGCTACTGGAGAGTGGTGGGCAGAAGTTGGAAGCTTTGGTGTCTGAGAAGATCTTGACTTCACTGTCACCAGTCCAGAGTGGATGTCATTGTCAGCATTTTAATTTTTTTGTTAGCTATTTACTAGATAATTATGTAATATCAATTGGTATACAGCAGGTACATGCAAGTTTGAACTTTTTTACTTTAAATTCCTCTTCCTTAGGAAAGCTAGAGATTTTTCTAGTAGCTTTCATCCCAGTTGGCCTTCCCTGATGAAATTCAATAATATCAATGGACAGCTCATTTTATCACATTTCAAAAAGTAATAATGTACTTATTTGCCTCTTGAGAAGAAATTGGTGTCTACCACTTTTTATCTCAAATTATTTAGAAAAAAGGTAATACTATTAACAGCATAAAAAGTCAATTTTATTAAAAAAATAACCTTTCATTTAATTTTGATTACTATTTTGATACAAAAAATTAAATTCAACAGTCAATGATTGTTAATGGAGAGAGTTACAAATTAGAAATAGCCAAATAGTAGAAAAAACAAATTATTCCAGTTCACATATACCAATCTCAACAATATAGCTTTATACAATGTATTTAATATAATTGGGTTTCTTTATCCCTACACTAATTGATCATATGATATTATCCCTCCATATGGTTAGCTGTATTTCTATTTAAGTTTACATTACTATCTGTGGTATCAACAAAAATTAGAAATAGTAACACAGGAGTAATTTAAGTACATTGCTACATAATGAAGTAGTAAATAGCTGTATCTTACATGTTTAATGTTTAATGCTTGATGATTGTGGGTTTTTTGTGTGTCGCCCTTCTATTTAAGACTGTCAGAAACCAATAGGACACATTTTTCTTGGTCTGTCCATTATTTTCTTTTTTCACAACACTCAAAAATATTTTTTGGCACACGATGGGAATGTGTATGTGATTTTTGAGTGAGATATTTTACTTTTACATGTTTTAATTTGTATTGATTCCTATTAAGTTTATATAATGTTTTTTATGATCTTTTGTTTGCTGCTTCTAGGGGTAAGTGGTATGGATTTTTTTAGTTTATTGAAATCTTGGATGGGACCTTTTGGATTTACAATGTATTCATACATTGTGGTGAAATGGAGAGTTGATAGCTCTTTGGCATAGTCCTTTCTCAATGTGGTGACTCCATGAGGGTCTTTCTTGCAACTGCCTTGACTTCAAGATGCTTGACCAATAAAGTTTTCCAATGTATCAGGGTTGGGAATACGATAAGGAATACCTTTCTGGATTCATATGCATTTGTAATGTAGTTCTCACATTCCACGCAATGATTCCCCAGTGTCTGTATTTGTTAGCAAGAGGAGGTGTGATTGAGGAGCCCAAGCGCCAGATTCTTATTCCTATATTGTATCTAGGGAAAAATATAAAGTATAAGGTAAGCCATGTTTGACTTCAATAGAATGACTATTACTATTACTTTAGGCCATTGTATCTGAAGATATTGAGGGTTGTTGGCTTATGAAACCATGATTTTTCATCACCACAAGTAAAAATGTTGTATGGACAGCAAAAAGAATTATTGTGCTTTTTGAATTTGTTCTTTAGATATGAGGACCTCAATAGACATTGTTCAAATTTTGAATTATTTTCACAACTTGATGGCACTGGGAAAAGTAAGAAATTATGACAAACTTTTAATTAACATGGAATCTTGAATGGGTACTTGCTATAAACAAAACATAAGGCTAAACTTTCAATCAAAATAGTTCAATGACTATGGTATTTCTTGTGCCATCTTTTCAACATTTAAGACCTCATTTGAATACAAACAAAATTAGATTGCTACTTTTAACTAGAAACAATTTTTTGTAGTGGTGATCTGTCATAAAAGCAAAATTAATTGTAATCCTCTCTATCCCAAGTAGCATTACTTTGGATTAATCATTAATAAGAAACTTATTAGATGTATAATTAGAAAGATGAGTTATCCCTCCACACACTGAGTTTATCAAGTACCTATTATGGGATAAAAACAGATTTTTTATATTGTTATGTTAGTATGGATCTTTCAGTAAAATAATCATTACTTGGAAAAGACTCAACATTTCACATAATTTTTAATTGGAAAGTTGATTATGTGTTATTCAACTCTAGTACCTTGGTTGGGATGAGCAAACCTCTACCCTAGCAAAAAATGGATCTTGTTCATTTCGTAGAGTATAGACCAATCACATTGATGTTGCTTGTTAGTCTTTCCCTCTATCATTTTATACAGCAGTATTAATGTTGTTTTATAGGAACTAGTGACATTCATTGTATTAAAAGCTATTTTTGTAGATAGGGAAGGCTCTTTTATAATGGAGATCATCTATCCCAAACCAGTTAGATGGATGGCACACAAATGGAACCCAGTTCAGGTCATCACATACAGTTGATCTACAGAGAGGGACCCATTGTGGCTCAAAAGCCAAAAACTACATCTAGGGAATCAGGATATTATGAAGTGAAATAAATTGTTTGAAGAAGAACAAACAATCTATGCCTTTTATCAATAAATGATGATTTTTAATAATTATGAATTGCTTTGGGGTCTCCAAGAATATTTGGAAGAAAACTGAAATTTGATTTTCAAGCTACCTTTATGAAATGAACTCTAGAAAAAAGAACAATCATCAATCAAAATGAATTTTTGAATCTAAACTTTCAACTTTCATAGAATTTGATTTTTTCATTTTAAATGAAAGTCAGGAGAATGAAGAAAGGTGAATGTTAATCCATAAATATGTTACCATGTTGTATCTAAGTATATAGTATCTACTATACTAATTCTATCGATCATCTTTTGTCATCATTCATTCCAGCAGCAACCTGTTAAGCAACACAATCAACAAAACATAAGCTACCACACGATGACACAAACATGAACATTCCATTGCCAGCAATCATGATGGTATTCATGTTTGCCACAAATGCCCCAGAAAAATCAAGAAAATTCACTGAAACAATGCAGACAAACTGGCTTTGGAATACATCTGAACTGTAAAACCAACCCCAACCAAAGAAATCATTGGAACTAAATATCTCATTAATGGATAAAACACAACAGAAAAGCAGCCCAAAACAACACTACCATTGCAAGAACAATAATGTTTGCCAACTACCTCTTGAATTTTTTGCATTGTTTCCAACATTCATATCAGCTGAATTACCACAAGCATATCAAAACCCAGGAAGAAATTATTCAAAAGGAAGATAATTAAGTGCCCTTGATTTACAAATAACTCACTAAAAATTTGGCCTTTCAGGCACTTCTGAATATTTATTGATATGTGTCTTAAACAAAGCATTTATCAATGATGCATTGGACAAGGCTTGCAATAAAGACTTGTGCATTCTGAGTTTGGTTGGCAGCAACCAATGAAATCAAAGAGGAGAACTACCAGCCAATTCCACAGTCCTTCTCCCATAGCTTACTTTGATCCAAGTAATCACCACATAGATGCAATTGATTTAGATGCTACTATATATCCATCCAAGGAAAATCACAAACAGAAATAAACTATTGTATTAGTTGTAATATTTTATAACGTGAAACTATGATATGCTTTTCAAGGGCATTTGGACTCAATGTATTATGCTCTATAATAATTAAAAGTTCAAACTTTTGTTAGTGAAGATGTAAAAAGTATTTCATGTATGGGCTACCTTTCATTTATTGAAACAATTTGTTGAAGGGTTTGGTGCCTTTATTAAATCTATATCACAAAAAATAGAAAGTCCAGATAGCAATAAGAATAAACTCAGCAAATGAGATTTAATCTCAATGAACATGATTATTAGCATCAATTTCTAGTAAGTTGGTACTGTGTTTGATTTTTTTCATTTCTAACTAATTTTCACCTAAATCAATGACTTCAAACAAACAAATAACTAAAAAAATTAGCTGAAGATCAAAAAATAGTTTCATTAGACAATTTTCCAAAATATATTTATTTTGAAATCACTGGATTGAGTAAAATAGGGTTCCTCTGTGTGTAATTTTAAAGAATAAAATCATTGATTGTATTGCCAATACATCAATGATGTGAGTGGAACTAGTGGTATACTATATTTTCTGTGTTATTCAAGAATTTGAAAAATAATCTAATCTCAGACATAGCTGAAACTTGAATTCTTAGAAATTGACTTCTGTTACCAGGTTGGGTCCCACAAGCTTGCTCATGTGGCCCTCTCTATTTCAGATATTTCTTTTTTGATTCATATTTTGTTCTTTTGGTGAAATAGCTTTTTTTAATATGTAACATAATATTATGGAGTAAACCAAAGAATCATACAAGTTGATGATATTATTTTCATGGAAGGAATAGAAGAGATTAATCCTAATAATTTGTTTGAATATGCAAAATATACATTTAAATGCTACAAAGACATGTAAAAAATTCATTTTCATTTACAAATGACTTCATGATAGAATTCAACAAAACCTCAATCATCAACAACATAAATTAGTAGAAGCCATCATTGGATTTAATATCAGTAATAGTTAAGAAATGCGACTCTTATTCTGGGTAGACTTTAATATAGGAATAAGAAATAATCTTAAAATTTTTTGAATGATACTACATACTACAGTGATGAATTCCAAAAAAATGTTGTGTGTCTCCCTGTTCATTCCCATAACAACCAGGCAATTGTAATATAATCTGCTTTGATCCTATGTTGATGGTGGAAAACATCTGATAAGAACACATTTACAAGGTATGATTCAAAGGTATAAACAGGCTTAGTAGATTATAAAAATACTTTTGGAAATGTGATCAAGAGAATTAATTTGGGGTTGAATGGAAGTTTTTGATGTATTACCACAGAAAGATATCTAGTATATATTCATAAATTATGTACAAAGGGATAGATGTTTTCATCCTAATGATGATTTCAAATTTTATCTGTAAGATGAGTTACATTCACTTTGAATTTTTTACTAATACCATTGTGTTAAGTAATGATGATTCAATATTTAGCAAAAAAGTTTTAACTAGAGAAGATCCTGTCATTGAGTCTGTGCAAGCTATGTTAACCACATCAAGCAGATTGATTTTCAAACTTTTCTTGAGTCTAAAATCTTAAAATACCTTGCTAAATTGAACTCTGAAAACCATGGGATTCTACCTATATTCCTAGATATATTCATTGATAAACAATTCATTCCATCAATTCTTCCTAAGTAATTGGATGAATATCTATCTGGTGTTAAAACTTACCTCTCTCTCTAGAAATGATTAGGAGTAGATATTATGTGTGCATGAAGATGTATATTGTTTCATTTATGTAGGCATTGTCACTTATTTCTTTCATTTTTGTTGCAAATTATGCATTCATCTCTTCATTCAGGATATGTTTTCTTTAATCATCAAGAGTTTGACCCTTTCTGTTGGTGCATTTTTTCTGGTCCCAAAGTTTGGTGAATAGTCAATCCTAATTAAGTGATACCTTAAGAATATCAGAGTACCTGCTCTACATCATCTTAATACATCATAACATGGTGTATATTTTTCAAGTAAGAATTTATAGCATCTGCGTTTTCACTCACCTGCTAAAAATGATACTTCTGATTATGATGCCAATATCTATTGCAAGCTGCTGATCAGCAATATCTTGTGACATAAGAATAGACACAACTATCAACTTTATCAATATCTTGTGCCAATGACAGTCCTCTCAATGCAATTTTAGCATCAATAATTGATAGATAGCTTTCAGGAGCAAAGCTACTAGACATAAAAATGACCAAATAAGTTAGCAATGTAGTTTAAGCGATTAAGGCCCAACTGTGCATTGTGATATCTTGAAAATTAACATTACTCTATCCCAATGGTAGCACTAAACCACTTTCCATCATATTTTTCCATAAATCCTGGTTGGAATAAAATGAGTAACTAATGGAACATAAATTTTAGTTTTGTAACTTTTATTCAGAACAAGACCAAAATCAAAATTTCTTACAGCAACTATCAATAAAAACCAGATTTCCAGATTTTTAATGCACATGAAACAGCAACAGCTAGTAAAACCAATTTTTAGGCTGTTAAAATGCTTTGAGAGTTATACTATTAAGTAAATGAAAACTCATTAGAAACCATAAATAAGAACAAGGATAAAAGGCAGAAAATATTGTTGATTATGGTGAGAACCAATCCTGAATACCACATTTAGTATATATTTAAGTAGCTGATGGAAATTTTATTCTCAGTATTTTTAAAAATATTTAGACCTTTTACTTATTTTTCAACAGCAAATAACTGAGTCAAACTTTGTTTAAATGTAAAAGCAACACCAGCTAGTTGTATCTTTTAGCAATGTGCATAATTAATGTTGGTTGTGTAGAGTTTTCCATTAATTTCTTTGTATGACTTTACCACAGTTGATTGTTGCTTCTGTAGTTGCCTCCCTTCTTCATTTGTTTTTTATAAAATATTTGAAAATTAGAATTATGTAGTTTTTAGTTTTTGGGTTTTACATGGCTTTAAAAACATCAAAGCTGGCTTTGAAATTTTAATTGAGTAAAAATTTAGCAACCATTTTAGTGAGATAAAATTGTGAATCAAATGAAAATGTCATATGTTTTATCTGAGAAGAATTTGATATGTGTTTAAAAGTCATAAATCAGATCCTTATTAACAGCAAGTGGATCTGAGTGCTACATACTCCAAATGATGGTTAGTTACTGGGAAAGCTGTAGTAATCATTTTTTGTGAAGCAAAATTAAAAATATAGATTTTATATTTTTCATATGTTTGCAGTTTTAATTCATAAACATCCAATGTTGCCAATTTTTGGGAGCAAAGAACAATAACTGGCTGTTGCAAAACCACAATCTTACATAAAATGAAATAATTATTCTTTGTTGTTGATGTGCCACTTTAAACCAACCATGCTATGCTGCCTTTTGGTAGAAAGAATAATTTCTGGTTGTTGAATGAATATGAAAATAATTTTTGCCATTTTGTTAATCTAATATATAATGTTTGGAACTTGGGTGAATTTTTAGTATTTCATAATCAGATTGATAAAAACTAGATCTATCATTGCAAAAGATTAATTGTTGCATAGTTGATATGATTGTTTTTACATCTTGATTTTGTAATAATTTTATTGAATAAATAGATGAAAATAGTTTTGTATTTGTTGATGGAGATCTTTCTGTGGTTGTGCATTGGAAAATAAAATGTGAAAAAGCACCTTTGTTGAACACAAACAGCAATTTAGAGATATTGATAACATAATCATTTATGTGAAAATATTGCTTTAACTATAGAGGCTGGCTTGTAAAACTTGATACTTTCTCAAAAACATTATTTTTGTTGCTTAAATGTTAGCAATGGATGCTATTTGTCTTGGTTATTGTTATCAGCATTTCTTTTGAAATGAAGAAGCATATTGAGATAAGTATTTTTATTTATCTATCTAGTCCAATCATTCAAAAGAATCCATATTTATCATACATAACTTTTCAAAAAAATCACAGGAATTGATTCTATGCTGATGAAATAAAAACAAAACAAAAATGAATAATTAATTGGATATGATTTTTTTTCAAGAGTTACAAATGAAGTCACAAGGCTCAAGTTAAAGGTGCTACTGAGTGAAATTGAAAAAAATATTTTCTCTTATTGTGACAGTAAGAAAAATAGGGTTCATAATATGGGAACAGGCATTTGAACAAACTTAATTTCAGGCTTATAATATAAATTTTACACGTGATACCACCCCCTCTTGAATAAATTTTACTGTCATGTTGACTTTAAAATCAACACTACTAGTACAAGTAGGGTTTAAATCTGAACAATTAAAAATATTAAGAGGTTTGGATATTGAAACTCTTGCATTCACTATATATGTATCCCACCAGCAGATTCAAAAAAGAATGGGACCAAGTTACCAATAATTTCATTTGAAATTTTATTAATGAACCCACAATTTTGAGTTGTTTGAAATATATCAATTAATATTTGATACTAGGTAGAGAAAGAAATTACAGTCAATCTCTCATTGCTATTATATAGTCAATATTTGTTCTTTCGTTTTATCTCCTAAACATCTAAGCCTCAATTTAACTAGTAATGAATATACTAGTTGCCATAATGATATGCTTGCTTTTTAAAAGTAAACATGCATTTAAAGTAAAATTTGTGGTAGGTAGATGTTTAAACTTCTTAGCTCAAACCCAAGACGACACATTTATATATAATCCACCAAAATTTGTAGTCAAGATCATCAAAAAGGAATTAACCTTAATTTCCCAGCATTAATAAGACCAAAAACATAAATTGCTTCTAAATGATGAAAAATTCAAACATTGCCCAATTTTTGTCAAAAATACCTGTAGATCTAAAATGTAATACATTCTACACAAGTTAGGACTTCCAACTTCAAAAATACATCATCCAAATTGAACCAGTTTTTAGGTGGATCTTGCCCATTGTAATGAGGGATCCTTGAGCAAGATCTTTTTTGTATGAACTATTTTTTAGATAAAAAACATAATTAACATTTAATTTGACCATGGGTACTTAATAGCTTTTTACATTTTAAATAATTGGTTGAATTTTGCTAGGTAGATTCTATTAAATCTTTATTGCCCTCCATCTATTTCCATCACTTTAAACTAACTCTATAATAATAGTATATCATAATAGTAAGTCAAAAAAATCTTGAGCACTATTAGAGCACATTTTTTTCTAATCCTATCGCTGCTTCTCTATTTTTATGAAGGGTCTTCTATCAAATTCTTCTCAGATTTTACCAAAAACAGCATTATCAGTGCTTCATCAGTATTATTATACAATTCAGTACACAACATATCAATTGTTACATTATTTATTCATTGAAACAGTGAAGTGAAATTTTTATTGCCCATGAAACACTTGAAAATTTTCACTAGATGGGGTAAAAGCTGAGTCAATATAAACAACAATTGTCCTTTTCACACTACCATAAATCTTACTAAATAGTGAAAAGTCTATGTATAAGGAAATGCTTTTTCAAGCAGTTTCTCACTATTGATAGAGTCTTGCTATCATTTTTGCTGTGTAGTTTGAAAACTATTGTTGTGTTTTTATCATGA
>JALLOT010003841.1:0-10818 GCA_036939595.1 Thalassiosira livingstoniorum | reverse complement strand
AAAGATCAAGCACCAAAAAATGATAACTGAGAGGCAAAGAGTAAAATTAGGTCAAGTTCATGAAAGAACTCCAGCCGTCATGGAGAGTTTTGGGGACTTATCATCCAGAGTAGCTTAGAATAGTGAATACAATATCTATAAAATAATAGGAAACAAATGATTTTCTAATGATGATGAAAAAATAGAGGTTTTTATTATTGTAAAGTGAAGAAATTTAATTGTACTAAATTGGTTATAAATAGCTGTCTTTCGGATATAAAATCCACCTCTTCCGGAAATAAATTTGATTAGTTGATCCCTTATTATTGTCTGACAGGTTTAAATAATAATTAGGGTAAGTATTATTTCCCTTGACTTTAACTGTAAATAATTGATTCTTGCAACTATATGCCCAAAAAGATCAAAATTGAAGAATTGTCCGATGGTTCCAAACAAGCAAAAACAAGGGTTGAAAAAATTACAAACCTCCTTTGAAACACGTAGACAATCGGTTCCAGAGGCTTTTTTATGGATTTTAGATTTTATCCAAATTAAACCCGACCGACGGATTTAAAAATCTTTCCAAAAAAAAACTGTTAAAGGATTTTTTTCCGATGCTGTATTGAATAATCTACTATTTTTAAATGTAACTAACTTAACAGATGTTCCACACTTGCACAAAGAGGTGGTATGAGGAATTCAAAAAGCCAATTGATCCTCTGGTCTCACTCAAGGAACTAGAGAAAAGTAATAGCACCATCAAAGTTGCTGAAGTGGAGTAGGTGGAAAATGATGATGAAGTTGGGGGTCACCTCATGTGGTTTGAGGATAGCACTCCAAGTTTTATCAGTTTTTTGCAAAGAATCTTTTGTTAATTT
The DNA here is from genome assembly GCA_036939595.1 of Thalassiosira livingstoniorum. Taxonomy (NCBI): domain Eukaryota; phylum Bacillariophyta; class Thalassiosirophyceae; order Thalassiosirales; family Thalassiosiraceae; genus Thalassiosira; species Thalassiosira livingstoniorum. Next base: position 9,961 of record JALLOT010003841.1, on the reverse strand, counting down.
AAGCTTTGAGGCTATGGGTTAATGAATGTGGGATGCGTTACCAAGCCCATCAAGCATCAGGTGATGACAAAGGATAGGAATTGCCTGGGAGACAAGAAGCCAAAAATACTTCTTTCTGCATCAAGAAACCTGAAGTTTCTCTATGAACACGAGAAGCAGTTCAAGCTAAGTCTTTGAGCATTGATCAGATTTTTGTTTATTAGCAAATAATATTTCTCATTTCTATTATTTCAGAAATTTGGCATATTTTGGTTGTATTGTTGCATAAAGAATATCATAATTACATAGTTATATCCCTTTACTCTCAATCTTACCTTGTGATTATTTGTATTCTGTTGCACTTAGCACGATGTTTCATTGTAACCTAGCACAATACCTACTAAATACTATATATTCTGAGAACTCAGAGATTTATAGACAAATCATAAAATTTGGGCATTACAGATTATACTAGGGGGTGGCTCACAAAAAAATTCAAAAATTTCAAATCCAATACTGGGGTCTGTAACTTTCCAATTATGCTCCTCTAATCCACAGGCATGAAACATCCTACAAATTTTACAAAAAATTTGACCTAGTCAAAAGTTCTGAGCTCTCACAGTTTACTAGTGCCGATTGACTTTTATGGGACTCAGTTAGGTACTAAACTACTAGCAAAACCACTAGTTGTGTGTGATTATATTTGTCATTGTTGATTGTTTGATTAAACCCACTTTGATTGGGAAATCAAATACCACTTGAAACAAAATTTGTTCAGCAAATTTGAGAATGTTATTTGTGGCAATCAGCACCTCAAGATGCTCTTGAAGATGGTATTGGTGTAGGGTGGATACTTGACATCACCTCAAAAGAAAATAGAAAATGGTGGACTGTAATTTTAACAAAAGCTGAATGTAACTTTTTTGAGCAATATCAAAAAGACAAGCTCATACTCTTGCTTTTATTTGTCAATTCCAAAAGGCTGAAAATACATGTACTTTCATAGCTCAGAAGTAATAAACTGGTCTTTGGTCATGGTTTTGGTGTAGGGCAGGCAGATGGTAACTTGGGTAAAACATCTAGTCTAAATTTTTCAAAACCATCTGTCACCATACTTTGTAACAGAAGGAGTCAAAGACCACATACATGTCAAGCAAAAACTATTATAAATCAAAGTCTTCAGTAATAGTGAAATATTTTTAATATTGCCACACTAACTACTGATTGTGTTATGGATGCAACAATAACTAATGGAAACTTTAACTCAAAGGTGGTGGCTTATTGTAATGCAAAATATTTTTCAATTTCATGTACAGTTACACCCAAAAATCTCATACAAAATAGAAACACCATTAGACAAATAATTATGTCTCACAAAAAGTCTGTAATCTTATCTCTCTCAACATTTGTTGTACTTACACTTCTTTAATTTGATTTGCTCACTTTGGCTATAGAGAAAAACAATGTTACAGAAAACAGATCATTTTGCAAAAGACAAAGAAAATTTTGCAAAAGATGACTTCATGATGGATGCAATCACAGGCAACGCCCGCTTGCATTGTGTGCTGTGCCATTCTGCCATTTACATAAATAAAACAAACAAAATTAGATACCATGTAAGCATTTGTATATGAATTGTGTTGAATATAAACCTAGACATTTTGATAGGCCAACAAAAATCTCAGGAGTGAAGCAGTCAATAAGTGCACACAACCCATTCTATTGGCTGTGCTGTTCTCCATAGCATTGATACACAGAAACAACTTAAGTTGGTTAGAAATTAATGACATTTTTAACAAGATGGAAACAGCAACCACTCATACAAGCTGAACCAATTCTGCTGATGGATCAAATGGAATTCCCTGCCTTTTGGTTTGGCAGCATTGCACTGGGTTTGCTTTCATTCAGTTTTTTCTTGAATATCCAATCTTGTATAAAAAGTAACAATAACAGCAAATTATTCATTGTGAGCAATGGAGTCAACCTTCTTTAGCAACATCAAAAAAAGAGTAACTTACAAATGAGAGTGAACTCAGCTTTCAAGTCAACAAAACTATTTAGCTTCTAGAGTGCTGCACCACTTCACGACACCCACTTTCTCTCTTCATTGGTGTCATCTGTGTAAAAAGGCATATGATAAGAGGGCATCATTGTGGGTGAAGACAAACAGAAATGTTGATACCCACTGCCACTTACCTCTTGTCTTTGAATTTGTGCTCAAACAAATTGTGACTCTTGGCCCTTGTGTGTAGCAACGATTGTCACAAAAGGCTAGAGCTAGAGCACATCATAAAGACAACAATGTTGCATGAAAGAGCAAATGTGAATGGTTGGAAGGAAAAAATGGGGATAACAAAGCAGCTCCCCAACTCACCTCAAAAAGAGCTGTTGTCCTTCCCAAAAATCTGTGTTGACTGCACCAACAACCATTTCTGTAGCACCTGAAACAAGCAACAACAAACCAGGGTGAATTCAAATACAGTGATCATATTAAATGTCTTAAAAGCCAAAGAACTTACCATGACTTCTAGGAGCATGAGATAACAAATTGAACTGTTTCATCTGGTCAAATCTGGTTCATAGTCTGATCTAAAAGTGATTTTTACAAGCTGTTGACATTGGCAGCAGGCATGGTGTGCATGGGAGAACAATGTTTGAGCTCAATTCCATATGCGTGCCATAGCTACTTTGTGTGCTGTACAACTGAAGTGTTCTATTGTGCAATACAGTAGTTGCACAAGCAGTTCATTGAACTGCTTGCTCAAAAATTTGTCCCCCACACATCAACCAGGTGGTGAAATGTTTCGATCAAATGATGTTGACAAGATGGAGAATCTCAAAATAGACATCCTATAATGTTCAAAAGTGGGGAGATGGATGGACACTTGAAAAAAAAAGAAAAAAAGCTGAAATGTGAAACCTGCAAAAGATTAAAAAAGCTAGTAAAATTTATTAGCAGTTTTTCATGAAATTCCCCCTAATTATACCTATTATCTACCTCTACAATACCTCTTGCTGGTACTTGATAACCTATCTAAAAATAGATGATATAGTATGGAGATTTATTATTGGTACTACCTTTCTACCAACTAATATTGACCCACGCACAAGAAATTTGAATATTGTTAAAGAATGGTGGTATTTTCACTCTCATGAAAATAATTACTGCTGAGAAACTCAACAATAACATCCACATAACTACATACTGTAACAAGATCTCATCACACATTTGGAACTCTTCAACTCCCTAGTAAATTATTTGAAACAGAAACGCAATCATGGTCCAAAATGTTGATAGCGCACCATTATAGTTGTGGTGCTTCCAGAATAAACATACCAAAAAATAGAGTTAGGTTTTAGATCTTATTTATGTTATATTCTCACAAAAAAACATGGGTAAACACCCACCCTTGAAAATGTCCAACTATCATGGATGTCTTAACCTCTTTGTCATAAGTAAAAATAGAAAAAAATCAATGTCATCCACCATGAATATAACCATCTTCATAATCATGCAATACACTAACCTAGCCCTAATTTTATCTACAGATATCCAATTGAAACATTAATTGAAAGCAAGTTTGTGACACATATATTTGGCATTTGAATTCAAACCAATAAAGTATCTAAACATGAGAATACTTCATTCAAAATGCAATGTCAATATGAAGGATATTGTAATTTTAATACTGACATGAAATGTTTACAGAGAGAAATGTATAGAAATATCTTGAGTGCCTTGTTGAATGAAAAGTGATGATGCCCAGTCTCCTCTAGTGCTTAATTTGACTATTTTCTCTTTGGGTTATATGAATTAAAATTGATTTTTATCTCTTTTATTGCACTGATTTTCAACTTTGATTTTTTGAAAAATGGTATTGCAATAAAGTTACAATATTCCATGACCTGCTTTTAAGTAAAAAAATGCCAAATAATTGAAAGGAATTACTGAAAAAGTATTAAAATCTTTGCCCCTCCCAAAACTTTCCCCCACACCCCTCCACCCATTGCCAAATGTAAGTCCTACATCATCGACATTACCTCACTGTGTAAAAATATTTTCACTCTTGTGGCCATAAAACACACAAATCAGTCGTGTTGATAATAAATGAGCAATTATGAATATTATCAAAGTGTGACAAAGAGTGCTTGTGAATGAGAGTGCATTTTTTGTGACACATTGGCACACACACCAATAGGAAACAATATAAAATATATTTTGTGAGAACAATTAGACATGACTTGCGTTCAGAAGGAAAAAACATCAACTCAATCACTCTCAGCTCAATTCGTTAACACGAGACAAATGGCTTGCATCATACTGCTGGACCACTGCAAAACTTCAGGATTTTGGAATTAGTATTGTTTTTCACATTATGTGATAGCCAATGGGAATATAAAGTACATCCAGGTAGGTACCATACTCAAACTAAAGTTTTTGGGTGAAATTTCAATTTAGATTAGATTCTGAAGGAGGGGGTTCTGCGGATCAGCAGATTCGTCCCAGCACAAAAGTAAGATGAGAAAGCAGAAAACAATTCAAAAACAGTGGAAAGTAAGAATTGATCCATTATTGTGATGAAAGGATGTTGATTAATCCATCAATCATAGTTGATTCCATTACATTGATCTCATTCCATTCCGAGCGTCCAATCAACTTTTGCAGCAAATAATGAATATTTTTCTTTAGTTTTCCAAGAATGACACCTGTTTGAGCTGCCATTCCAATGTTCATCCATTCATCAACAACTACCAAACGATCTGTGTGCTTGACCACAACGGAACCGCCCAGCAAAAGAAGCGCAAATGGATGGACAAAGCACGTTGTTGAGATGGATGTTCGAGTAGGGGTTCCAAATTTCTCGTGAAAAACCACCCAAACTTCTGAGTTGGGTTTGAATTTCTTTTTACCACTATTCACAGAGGAATTGTGAAAATAGAGTTTTTCATCTTTGTGCCAGAGGCAGGATTGTGGTTGATCCAATCGTGCTACATTAGGGTAGAAGCCTGCACAAATGACAAGATGCAATAAATCCCTATTACCAGCATTCTGATTGAAGATACTGGTCTTCAATTTTGTCGCATCCATTCTTGAATTTGATCGAGGTGCATCAGCAATCACCTTCTGTCGATCAACAAAGCCAATATCGCACAACAAATCAAAATATTGTTTCCGAGCCTCGCCAATTTCTCGCATTGCCACGTGATTAAGAAAATTTTCACGGCAAAAAATCCTTCCCGCAGAATGAGATTTTGTGGCGGCTGTACTATAGACCTCCCATACATTGACGTACGTCGAGAAATCGGAATCAGGGTCTGCAAATCTTTTTTGCTTTGCTTTGGCAACAGCAGCATCTGATAAAAATGTCGAAAAAGGAGATTGAGACGATGATAGGCTTGCAGCGATTGTTAGGATTTCATCAGTGCAGCGAAAGAGAGCTCCATATATCAACATTTTGCCAAGTCGAATATCGAGAGGTAGACGTGCTAAGTGCCTGCCAAGAACAGTGAGATATTCTGATTGTCCCGAGTCAGTATTAGCTGTATCAGATTTATCTATGGCCCCAACCTCATTTAATACATCAATTGCTGATTTTATAGATTCTTCGTCCGGAGGTTGGGGGGCCATCATCAAGAAGTCCATGCAACTGTTAGTGAATCCGCTGGCCAAAATAGCCATACACACTTCTTCCAAAGGAACACGGCGCAACTCCGGTTCACTTGCAGGTTTCATGATTTTATTGCCTGTGAAAGAAGAGTACAATTTGAGACACATCCCTGATTGAACTCGCCCTGCTCTACCGGCACGCTGTTTTGCGCTTGCTTTTGAACACCAATCAGTTACAAGTAAAGATGTTGATGTTCTCTTATTTCTCCGTACCTCGCGGATCCTACCCGTATCGATGACACATGTGCAGTCTGGTATTGTAATACCTGTAAAGAAATGAGCAGAACGCCCGTGCTTGTTGAGAGATAATTCAACAATGGCAATGGTGACAACGCATGGAACTCACTTGTTTCTGCGATGTTTGTAGACAAAATTATCTTTTGACGACCACGCTTTCCTGGAATAAATGCTTTCCTCTGGTCTTGTGACGACAGTGTAGAATGCATAGGTATGATGTCAAATCGGCTTTTGTCGCCAAAAATTCTGTGCCCTTCCAGACGATCCATCATTGATTTGATTTCACCAAAACCAGGGAAAAATACTAGGATTGACCCATCCAGATATGAGCCATTTGGGGGTAACAATGTCGTATTAGTGTCCCTTCTCACAATGACAAGCAACACATCCTCAATCAGATCATAATTGATGACCTCTTCATTTACTCGATCCATTGACCTGCAGTTGCCATAAGTCGATTCATATCAAGGAACGTATTGGGAAAATTCTATATCATGTAAGTATACTTTCCGCAAATGAGCCCAAAAGATGATGAAGTCCCTTCTGAGCATCAGCACTCACCGACGCGTAGACATTTTGTAACCATTATAATCCTGTGAAACTCCAACATCAACCTGCGACACTAAATCGACTACCTCCCTATGTTTCTCCCCCCCTTTCCCTGTCACCCACATTGATGTCGATGTCTTTTCTCCATAATATTGATCCCTCACAGCGTACCGAGATCCTTCTTCTATTACGTGATCCGTCGCATCTAGGAGGTCTTCCAAATAATAACTTGCAACTTTGGAGCATAGAAACGGAGATCAGCTCAGAACATTAGACTAACAAAAAATGGAATATATAATAAAACTGACCTGGAAATGTACGACCCGGGACATTTATCAAAGGTGCACCGTGAAAAAAGGAACAAAATAACTTGGAGTCCAACGTTGCAGACATCTGTCAAGGAAAACAGATAAATAAAGGTACATTTGAAAATTAAGAAACGACCTAGAAATGAAACATTGTCAATAAAACCTACAAAGAACACAGGACAAAGGAATAATTTTGTCAATACAATGTACGACCTACCAGCACAACTTTCAAGTCCGGTCGCGTAGTCTTCAAAAGTTGTCTGAGAATAATTAGAAGGCAGTCTGTTTGTTGCTGACGCTCATGGACTTCATCAACCTATGCAAAATGCAAACCGGAAACAGTGAATTCTCATTGGGAGAAATGGGAAGAAAACATATTTGAGAGATCTGAAAAATAAAGAAGACACGTCATTCACCCACCAGAACATGAGTTATACCATTTAAGAAGGGGTCATCCTGAAGCTGCCTCAAAACAACCCCTGTTGTACAGAAGAGAAGTTTTGTTTGTTCGCTGCGTTTGGCCTCCATCCGGATTTGAAAGCCAACCATTTTTCCCAATGGCTCGCATAACTCCTCTGAAACCCTTTCTGCTACTGATGTAGCTGCCACTCTCCGAGGCTGAACAAAGATTTCATTTTTTTTCGTTAGTCTTCGAACTGAGAAACGACACTTTAATGATAGGGAAATCAGCTGTTACCTGCGTACACAAAATTTTAATCTCTGCTCCTTTATCTTCCAACAAAGCCTGCTCCAATATGAATTGTCCACATTGCGTGGTCTTTCCAGCTCCGGTCTCTTCAAAAGTAATGGAAAAAAATGTTTAAAGTCCTGATTGTATCAAAAAGATTTCATTTTAAGTTCGATACTTACCCGCACACAAAATAGTGACTGGATTGCTCTTTATTTTGTCAAGTATTTCCTGTTTGAATGCCATCATGGGCAGCTTCATTTGAAAAATAATAAGATGAATGAAACAAAGCAGATATCAAAGCGTAATGATGCGTCAATATTTTTCGATACGGTTCAAAGTCGACGTACCGTATCTCTGATAGCTTTCATTTCTTTATATGCAACGGTGGATTGTCGCCGAATGAAATTTTCTCGCATCTTTACGCCAATTTTGGCATTCGACATTTTTGTCTCCTCACAAAGATCCCTCATGCTCAGACACTTCTGGTTGCCTGTGCCTTTGTCTGTATTTTTTTTAGTTTCGGAAGCTCCTATCGAATCGTTTTCTTTGCCCTTATTTTGAGTTTTTATGATTGAGAGAAGATGGTCAATTCTTAATTGTTTTTCCTTCTCAATTTGTTGTTTGGCTTGATCTTGAACTTCGTTTTGTTCGTTGACCCAAGACAGCCACAAATCCCGAAATGATGTTGGAAATAATTGGTATAGAGGTAGGGTGGAATCGATTGAATAGAGAGCTTTTGTGGCAAGATAATCTTTTAAGCTGCTACCTGTTTGAAAATCTGAATTCCTTGCCTCCCATACTTGATTTTTCTTTGAGATCGAAACTGAAAGTCGATATCCTTCATTCCTTTGGAAAACAAAGATTAGTGGCAAGTTAAGAATAAGAATTGGCCAGTGCATTGATTCGAATATATCATGTTCACGTTTTTCCAACTTACATTTCAAGTTTGGTGTACTTTGGCTTTGGCAATTTTTGCTTCTTGCACATTTCGTCTAACTTCTTCCCTGGGGTAGTTCCAGTCCATCCTTTTGGAATTGGATAATCCAAGAGTGAAACAATTTTTGTTGTATTTGTGTTGGCCACATTGGCTGTGTTCGTGTCCAAGGTTTGCATGTCATCCGAATCTTGGGCCTCTCCAAACAGGTCAAAGAAGCCGCCACCGGACTCCTCTTGATCGTCGTCAGATTCATTAGCTATATCTGTAGCTGAAATTTGTTCCTTTTCAGCTTTCGCCTCTTTCTCCCGCTTAGCCCTCATGCCCTCGACTTTTTTCCGCAGACCATTAATTTGCTGTCTGAGCTTTTTGACCTCATTTTGAAGTGCTTTGATTTCTTGCTTGCTTCTCATATAATTGTTGGCATCATTGCTCAGATCGGCTTCCAGTTCACGTAACCGTTTCTCTTCATCAGCAAGATGTTGCTCCTCCGGTGTCAACTGTTCCTCAGCTGTCTCAAAACCATTTGTCAAATCCTCCTCGTCGACATCACTAACATCCTCATACTCATACTGCTTCAACAACCAATTCTTTCGATCCGTTTCTTCCTGCTTCAGTTTCTCATCGTTCCGTTTGATTTGAGTATTCGTTTTTGAGCTTTCACTGGTGACGAGAAAGTTGCTTACTTGGACATCGCTTTTACACGTAGCTGGAGCAGATTCTTTTACAACAGTCAAACTTTCAGCAGTGGTCACCGTCGAAAGATTTTCTCTCAACTTTCCATCAGTAAATAACGATGGCAACTCCAACGTCGTCAAATTTAGACATAGCCAATCCAGTGCACTATCCAGGGTGATTTCATATTGCAGAGATGTCACCACTTGCTCCACTTGATCATTGGTAAACCCCAATTCATCCAATCGATCAACAACATTCGAGAGCCTCGATGCAAATCGATCCGATGGTTGATTCATCGTACTGGTCTCTGGCTTTTCCGACACTTCCACACTGCCTATCTGATTTAATAGACCCTTCATATCTGCATGGGTTTTAGCTGACACGGAAGGAGATTTCATTTTGGAAAGAGCGGGCGGCGCTCCTTGTGAGTAACCTCTCCCATCTTTTTGCTTTTTTGCTGAATTCTTCTTCTTGCCCATGGTGGAGTTGAGGTTTTCTTTTGACGACGATATCAAAATTCCTATTTTGGAAAGAAAGGGTTCGACCGTTATATTGCGTTCAACTCAAACTGGACACTGTGCGCAAGCTGTGCGTGTGCTTTCGAAAATTATTTTTTGTGGTTTGCCTTTCAATGACCAATGACACATCATCATCACATCACACATCATCGAGAAAAGTAGTAGTAAGGACATACAGCAAGACACATAGATCACATGATTAACGTGATAATTCTTAAGTGGATATGACTTTTTGATTATTGTGACATCATAATGACTTTTGAAAATCCATGAACCGTTTCAGTTGAGTGTGACGCTAGTCCCAATAGGACCCATGACAATGTATGTAAAATTGGTACATGACATATACGTAAAAACCACCACCACCACTTTCAAATCTATTTTTACGTCTGTAATAGC
>JALLOT010003840.1:0-10819 GCA_036939595.1 Thalassiosira livingstoniorum | reverse complement strand
GTCAAAATTGCGAGAATCCCAGTGAAAAAAACAAAAATGACTTACATCCGTGAGACTTGCAGGTATTGTAGTTGACTTTCAAAAATTAAAAATGTCACAGCAATCCAAGACTACAATACAGTAGTAGATGTACTTTTAGGTAAGGCACCATACCTACCATGCATAGTACTAGGTACATATGGTAGAGTACTTGTACCTCTTATTTTTTATTAAGCATGAGCCAGCCATGATCCATGATGCTTCCGTCACTACCAACTTACTCCCCAACGCTAACGTTAATATTATCACGAAGGGCGCCGACCATTGCATCTCTCGTTACCATTTGCATTCATCTTTCCTTAATTGCGCGGATATCTCTTACCGCTGGCACTGATTATTGTATCAGCCCCGGGAGCATCCTCGTGCAAGACAAGATGATGTCTCTTCCAAGAAGGTTTAGGTCGTCAATGGTTAGGCTATCTTCGGCCAATTCAATGGTAAAAAGCGAAAAATGGAGATACAAAAGTAATTTTATTTGCTTTCAAGGATATTTTTCTTCGAGGTGCAATTTCGATGGATCCTTACCTCATTCACCTTTGACGTCAAAAACACCCATTGCTATGCGAAAGATTACGGAAACTCCCTCAACTCTCATATCAAAAAGATTCAATCCTTTCATTTGTTCTTCTTCAATAGAACCATCTATTTGTTCGAAACATTCATTGAGAAAAAGTATGTTCAATAGTGTCAATGTTATGGCGACACCCGCTTCATCAACAGAATCCCCTCTTTCATCCAAATATGAGAGTATCGCACTTGGTCCGGAATTCTTGTCCAAAGAAGAAATAGCCATATATAATGAACTCTCGTTGTTGGCAGAAAAGATACGCCTGTTAGATGAGCGCTACTACGGTGGAGCTGAAGTTGGAGTCACAGAAAATTTAGACACGAAAGCCAATGTTGACAAATCTACTATATCAAAATCAGAGGCGGAAGTGAGTGATGACGAGTATGATGCTCTTGCAAGACGGGAAGCAGAAATATGCTCTCACTACCCGCATTTACTGAGTATGTTGGAGAGAGAATCAAAGCTAGGAAGCAAGGCGACAAGATTTGGGGGTAGGGTTGGACAACTGTATGCTGAAGGTTCAATACCAGATGAAATTGACGATGAACAAAGCGATTTGTCAAACTTAGAAATGGCTACGCCGTCAAAAACAGACACTTCCTCCATCATTTTGTCTTCAAATGAGAAAACGAAAACACCCGCGAAAGCAACAGTGGCAGCAAAGAAAAGAATCAAACGTCAACACTTATCTAATGCCCCTATGCAAAGTCTTGATAACGCAATGGATAACGAAGAAGCGGTGGCATGGCTGAATCGTGTTCGTAAGCTACTCTTAGCTAGTAGTGGGCACTCTAAGTTGAGCACTGAGGTGGATGGTGCGACTTCTGTTGGAAAGGATGGCAATGCGACCAGTATTGGTAAATGTACAGACTCCTCCAACAAATCTTTGGACGGAGGTAGTGACAGTGACGTCCAACATTTCACCGTACAAATATTAGCTGAACCAAAAATTGACGGATTAAGCTTATCGCTTCGATATAAACTACGGGAGGAAGCAACAACTAATCTTTCTGGGGATCAGAAATCAATCTATGACTTTGTATGGGCGGCAACGCGTGGTGATGGAACACAAGGAGAAGATGTGACGACAGCTGTAAAATCTGCTTGGATGAGCGAACACAGAAAGGATCCAGAGGATCGATTTTCGATACCAAAATCAATTACTTTTGCTTCTCATCGCATGGGAGTAGGTGATGCATTCGTGCGAACCTATCCACCTCCTACCACAATTGAAATTCGTGGGGAGGTAGTCCTGCCTCGACAGGGATTTGAAGAATTTGCTCGCTTGTTCGAGGAGAATCTAAACTCCACGTCTAACTTCACGGTCCGAAATACCACTACTTATAAAATGCCAACTTTTTCAAATGCACGAAATGCTGCCTCTGGAATACTACTTAGAACCAAGGAACCCACAAATCAAAAGGAAATTGATCAAACTCAATGGTTGCGGTCACAGCTAAGATTTTATGCCTACGATATAGTTACGTCTTCTCAATTGTCGCCAGCGGTAATAGGGTTAGGAGAAGATGACTCGTCGAACTCCTTCCATCATGCTTCTTGGTTGGAAAGCATGGTGGGTACGTCTGGGAAGGAGATGAGGGACTCATTGATAAATCTTGGGTTTTGCGTTCCAAATCCAGTGTTTTTGGAATCCGTGAATATGTTGGTTGATAAGGAATTAGTGGAATCAGACGTAGCTGCGTTGATGGATTATCATAACACATTAATGACATCGCGATTGAGGAATGGAGATTCTGAGTTATCTGTCAGCGGTCGATTTGTCATCAGTAACAGCAACAACCAGCCACAACAGGATATTTCATATCACATTGATGGGGTCGTCTACAAAGTATCCTCGTTAAAAGATCGTATGATCTGCGGGTCTTCCTCTCGTACCCCTCGTTGGGCCATTGCTCATAAGTTTCCACCGCAAGTTGCCGTCACGCGTCTAAACAACGTAGAGGTACAGGTAGGCCGTACTGGTGAGCGAACGTTATCGATTATTATTGCTCGGTTTCCTTGTGATTTTCGTTTTGAAAATACATATTTGTTTTGACTCCATTTTAGGGGCATTGACCCCCGTAGCAATACTAGACCCGGTTGATCTAGGTGGTGTCATTGTTTCAAGGGCTAGTTTGCACAATTTTCATTTTGCACGAAAGATATTGCTAGGTAATAAAGTACCATCTAGCCTTGCATTCGATGAACAAAACAACACACTCAAAAAAGATTTCAGAGTCAGGAGCGGAATATCTGTGCTCGTCAGTAGGGCAGGAGATGTAATACCACAAGTGATGAAGCGTATTTTTGACGACGAAGCTGAAAGTGAAATTGTATCCCATAACGATCATTGGATCAGCCTCGAAATCCCTGAGAAATGCCCAGCATGTGGTGCCAAAACTTCTTTTGAACGCACCAATTCACCGACGAGAAGAAAGAGTAGTCAGAAAACGGTGAAGGAAGCCAAGCAAAAAAGTGATAAAACAAAAGATTCTGATATTATTCTGTCGTTAGTTGATGAGGTGAAAGAGGAAGAAAATGGGCAAGTGCTGCGATGCTCTGGCCCACAACTGTTATGCCAGCCTCGTTCTGTGATGGCTTTGGTCCACGGTAAGTACAGTCTATGCACTTAGATTCAAGTGGCAATTGATTGCAATTTATTGATTTTCGTTTTTATTGTATTTAATACCAACTTCAAATCTTGTTTCGTACTACAACAGCTTACTCTAGGGGTGGTCTGGATGTCAAGGGTCTGTCTGAATCACGCTTACGGCAACTTACAGAAGAAAATATTATTCGGTATCCTGCAGATTTATTTTTTGCATTTGGGAATAAAAATGAAAATGCAGTTATGAAAAAAGGTGAGATGACCTTTCACTATTACCCGTCAACGTCTTATTCCTGGATTAGTTGTTTAAAAAGTACTTTGCGGTGTTTTGTGTATTTGCAAGCAGAAATGCTTGCAAAGATTTCAGAACTTCCTGGTTGGGGGACCCTCTCGTCCCAGAATCTTGCGGATTCGGTATCAGAGGTAGCTACTCGTGGAATTCCTCTTTCTCGGTACATTTACTCTCTGGGTATTCGATTCATAGGCACACATGTATCGCAGCTATTATCTTCGTCATATGGTGACGTGGGTACTTTTCTCCAGGCACTAGAATATGCATCCTCGCATTCAGACAAATCTGCAGGTGAAGAATATAGCAAATTATTACCTTTTTCCACATTAGCTGGTGATAACACAAAAGAAAAGGTGAAAGGCATTGGACCTGCTGCATTGTCGGCGCTGGAATCATTTTCAAAGGATGATGCTTTAATGAGTGCTGCCAAGGACTTGGCAAATGCTCTCACAATACATGAAGACAAAAGTAAACTCCATGGTATTGGTATTTCATCCACTGTAAACGAATCTCTCGGCATTCCTTCTTCTTTTAGAGGCATGACAATCGTTTTTACAGGGACACTTCCTGGTATGTCTCGATCTGAAGCACAAAAGTTGGTGAAAGAGTGTGGGGCCAAGGCAACACCGAATGCAGTTTCTAAGTCAACAGACCTTGTTGTTGAAGGAGAACGGGGTGGGAAAAAGGCACGCCAAGCTAGAGATTTAGGAATAAGAACAATGGAATCTGCGGAGTTTCTACAGCTGATAAAGAATGAAATGGATCGAAAATAATTATGCTGATTTCAATCTTTATCCCCTAACCCAAGCCCCTATTCAAATTTCGTTTTGTTTTGAAGTCTTTCATCGTCATCAGATTTATCAGTGTGAGTCTCCCATCATGGTTTCCAATTACCAACTCCATGGATTCTATTAATTTTTCCAACATGTCTTGCTTGTGTATTTTTTTTACGTTCTTCGTAGTCTTGTCTACGACGCTTGCTGTTCTCACACTTCCAGTCCCAAACCATTATGTTGTAATCCAGCGGCATCATCGGCGACAACAACAGAGGTGATTGCTTGGCTGCTACCTTCACTGGCTCGGACAACTTGGCTCCAAAGAATAACTTGGCAGATATTGCTTGGCTGCTACCTTCACTGGCTTGACTTACTTGGCTGCTACTTTCACAGGCTCGGACGACTTGGCTCCAAAAAATAACATGGCAGATGATTGCTTGGCCGATACCTTCACTGCCTCGGACGACTTGGCTCCAAATAATAACTTGCCAGATGATTGCTTGGCTGCTACCTTCACTGGCTCGATTGACTTGGCTGCTACTTTCACAGGCTCGGATGACTTGGCTCCAAAGAATAACTTGGCAGATGATACAGCTGATAAAAAATTAAATGGATTGAAAATAATGACTAACTGCAATTTCGACACATCATAGTGTATTGAAGTCTCTGTAACTGTGATTTTTACGTAGGTTGATGCTGGGTTGATTGAAGTTTTTTGATGCACAACTGTTCTGGCGACAATATTCTAGCACATCTTTCCATTAGATCCCGCTACAAAACATGAAAAAAGACGACTTCTATTGTTTTGGCCTCGAAAACATTAGGGACCGCACAGTCATTTGCCAGTCTCTTTCGTGCACAGCAATATTCTCGCTTGTCACACCACCTCCTGCAGCTTGCCGCTTTCTGTACATCTCCCTATCTTTCACCTTATCTCTACCCAAGCCACCCTCTGGTTCGCGAACACGTGGCCCTGCTCCCGGCAACTGACCTCCACGTCCCCTCTGTTGACGAATTAGTTCATTTCGGTAACCTTGCATCTGAGCCGCAGCAACCTCTGCCGAAACTTGATCGCGTTCCTTCGTATTTTAGAATGAGTGTTTCATATTTCAATTAGATATGCGACAACTCAAGATGACGAGGGGGGAAAACACACTTACTCCTAACATGACCTCCGTTGTTTCCTGTTTAAATTTTCGTTTGGTGAGGGCCACAGCCTTTTCTATCTCCTGGAATTCTCTTTTCCTGCGTTCTGCTTCCCTTTGCTCTGATGCAATTCTTTTAATACAAAAATCAACATATAGGACCATTTATCATTGTTGATCTTGCTTGCTATTGATAAATGGAAGGAAAAAGATGCATGCATAAAAAGCACACTTACCGATCTGCAATACATCGTTCCTCATCGGCCCGTTGAGATTGTCGAATGACAATTTGGGAGCGATTAGCTTCTTCGTACGCCTTAACCTTGGCTTTTACTTCCTCTGCATTGGGTTCTTCATTTACTATACTGAATATGATATCCTCGACTTCTTCCAAGTAGTTATTGTACTCTAATAATGTTGGGAAGTCCTTTTCAACTTTGTTGTATCTGTGCTCCAATGCCCACGAAAATAAGATATAAGAAGCGATTTTTTTCAGGACCTTCAAAGTCAAGAATTGTCGTCTCTTGAAATGTTTGTTGACAAATAAAAGGTCAACTTACACCTTTAGAATTCTCCTTCTCCAGCTAGTATCCTTCTCGCATTGAACGTCGTCTAAAGTACGTGTTGAAAGTGTGACACGTTTCACAATTGTTTCACATATTGGGCAAGGAAAGGTTTTTCGTCTGGAAAGCTCTCTCTCTACACATGATGTGCAGCTGGAATAGTCGTAATATTAGAATTGTTGAATGAAGAGATTGGCAATGGCACGGCATGCCATTGACAGCAAACGATGTGCGGGTAAAGGTTAACAGGTGCAATTTACGACAAAGCAAACGAAATTTAAAATTAGTCCAATTCCGGAAGAGAAATGACCATGGAAAAAAAGGAGGAGAGAAAGAGACAACAAATCAAAACGCTCGTTGCCAAGCAAAAAATAGAGCAAAAAATCGATGCTATTAAACAGCAAAACGAATCAAACCGGAGTCGGTCCCACTCGAAAATTAAAGCTCTAAAAGGGAAAAAAACTCCTCGTTGACAGATACAACAGAAAACAAAATAATTTTATCACTCGAACCACAATCTTCGGAGCACTTCCCCCAAAAGATTACCATCACAAACTTCTTTAGGTTTTGATTAATCCTCCAGTCGGCGCTGTTGTTGTCGTTCAACCACAGCCAATTCCCCTCTGCCAAGAGTCGGCAACTTGCAAATGTGCAACGAAGAAAGCTCTTCTCCAGTCCCGATTTATTCAGCAGTATCAATGAATTTCTTCGTAGAGTAGGGGGTAAACCCCCCGTTCTGCAAAGGCATTCACATCAACAAATGGAAGACGATCAAGCACTGCCAATAAGGACAACGTGTAAACTGTGGAATTCGCTCACGCACAATTGATGACCACATCCAACTGTCGCATTAGTCTGGAGTGTGTTTTGAGTAGTTAGGTTTGAAGAGTCGCCCTCCGATAAGCCACAAATGGCGCAGCTGAAGAGGTTTTGGTCGTCTGCTATGTCATCGGGTTCCATTTTAACACAATAAGAAGTGGAAGCTCTTGATTAATATGGTATGCGAGTTTTGTACTACTATTAATTATGTATGTACTGTCCGTTTGCTCAGGGGTGCAGAGCTGCTCTCTCAATTTTCAATCTTTTTGCTCCATTTTTTTGCATTTTACTGAAAAAAATTAAACAAATTAATCCAGTGATTTCTAGGTAAATAGGGCAAATATTCATCGAGTTATTTTTTAACATTTTAAAGCTATTTTACTAGTTAAAAAAGTAAATTAGAATAAAGGCTTCTTTAAATAGTGATGATTGCCTGTAAAATAAGACCGTCTCATTTTCACTCGTGTTATTTGTTATTTGTGAGATAATTCTTAGACAAACAGCGTCAAGGACAGTTAATTTACCGTCTTAGTTTTTACCATTAATAACTAAAACAAAAGTAAATCGAGAAATCATTACTTGTTTTTTTTCTTTTTTGGCACAGATTTAAGCTGGGGGAAGCTTTTCTCAATAAATATTTATGCCTTCAAGGAAAGTCGAAATTTGGGTAGATAGTATTCAATGAGCTCTATCTACCCAAATTTAAACTTTGAAATAACTCCTGGTACAGGCTGAGAAATCATTTGCTCAAAATAGCAAGTCTGCACTCTTAAGCAAACGGACAGTACTTTCAGATTCTCATCACATTTCTTTTCAGTTATCATGACTGCTTCTTGGGCAATCAGATTACAAGTGTCAAGGAAAATGTAATTGAATTTGCTCTGGTTAATGCTCCTTCTTTGGGTTTGACACCAAAGAATCTCCAACAGCCCTACAAAATTTTCCACACCAAAACTACAGCTTTGCCACAGAAAGATGAAAATTAAAGCCCAATAGAATATCTTTGTTTGCTTTATTTTTCTGTCATTTTTTGGTTACTCTGCAGTGGTGCTATAAATGGTGTCTTGAAAATAGTCAGAGATGTGAGGGACATGGAATGCTGGTGCCAGTTGAAATGCATCAAGGCTTCCAAGCTGAATTTCATCATTGATGAATGCCATAGATCATTAAAAGGGTGTGTTTTAAGTCAGTTGTTGTAAATTCAAGTTCTTCATATGCAAAAAAGAGAGAGTAGAGGTATGTGGTGCAATTGATGGTGGTACATTTTTTAATTGTCTGATAACATGCTGTTGAGTGAAAGTGTGCTTTGATTAATGTATTATTACAGATATTTTTGGTGTGACACTTATTTTCTATGGATTCCTGTTTTGACTGCATTTTGTTGATTGTATGTACAATTGTGTCCCATTGGTGCATGGCTTTGGGTTGTTAGGTTGGTGTCTGACTCAAGCTTAGATCTAATTTTTGTTTTGACACAATCTCCTTCACATGATGACTTTTCAAACATCATGTGCTGAATTTGCCCTTTAGGAATAGGTGAAGTTTGACATAGAGCAAGTACCAAGCTTTTAACCAAACAAACTAACAACCAGGACAAATTTGCATGCAGAAACTTTGAATTATATGCCAGCTTAAAAGCTAGCATCAAAGGCAGTTTTAATGCTTTTGACCAAGCCATCAAGAAAGATGACTCTATTTAATTTGGTAAAAATGACATCAATTTTTCACAGCATTTAGCTATCACTGAAATCCAAGGTGATGACAATGACTCAAAAGGCATACTACTATTCAACACCAAGAATGAAATCAACTAGCTTGTTCTAATGTCTATACTTTTGACCACTTAATATTGTTTGTCCAACAGATGCCAATATGATTTTAATAGGTACCAAAGTCTTATTCAATTATCAGCCAAACAACAAAACATTCTTAATTTGATTTGAAACTTACAAGAAGATTTCCTACAAAGTGACACATTGAGAATGTTTTTAATTGGAATGGATAATAAATCTTTGATAGAATCTTTAATAAAAGAATAAAAAGAAACTCTCCAAACTTGGTTTGCAGATGATGGCCAGTATTTTAACAGAGCTATCATTGTCTAAAAGCTATCAATCTTGCTCTCCAAATGTGGTAAAAACTTTGGATATCCACAGCATAAAAGTTATTTTTCATATGTCCTCTAAAAGAAAAAAACTTCAGTGAAAACATCTCTTCAGAAAATGACTTAACATTCAAATTCATATGCAGCCATCTTAAGGTTGAGGGATTCATTTGCTCAAATTTGATGAAAAGAAATGAATTGAACCAAAAGTTGGAGAGTGGTTTAAAGGCATGAATGAGCTTGCAAAAATAGCTTGCCACTTTCATCAGCCTACATATGTCAGCTTTAATTTCTCACTCTAAAAATGATGGTTGTGCACCATGTAACTCACTAACCATCTTAATCATTTTCTACAACCACTTGAAGATGCATTTCCAAGAAATTTCTTCCAGCACTTCTCCAACCAACTGATATCTGACCCCAATTGAGTAAACTACTTGGAAATAATGTCAAAAAAGGCAGCATCAGTATACCAGTCACCACAATCATGACACTGTTTAATTATGAAACTCATCTTGACCTACTTGCACATTATTGACAAGCCAAAATTGATGCTTCAAATTCAAAATAGAAGAACATCTAATAAGATGGAAAACACTGAAAAGATATTAGTTGAATGACTTTTCTCAAGTCCTAAGATCAAGAGAACACAGAAAATGGGACACTGGCTGTCTTCTGTTCAGTCCATGTCAACAGCCTCATATCATCAGAGGAAAAATTCTGTGATTACCTGAGGCTCAGATATGGACTCCATCCAATAAATCAACCCTCTAAATGACTGACAATCATAAATAATAAATTATTGAGAGAATATGCCTTAAATTTTTAAGAGGCAGTGCAACCCTCAAATGAAACTCCAAGGTTGCAGACAAATTCCACTTTCTCAGGAAAACTGTTTATGGTCAATCTCAGATTAAACATGAAGTGGAAATCTTTCAAAAATAAAACAATCACCACCTGGTTTTGGAAAGAAGGATGAGATTGAATCTTTGATATTTGAATTATGGATTCTGACTGCATATCCTATCAATAGGGGGGTTCTCAAATACTGATTTCCAGCATTTTTGAAGTTCCAGCTGGAAATGGAGTTTTTCAAAAGTCTGTCTGTATGACCGCCTTTCCCCGATCAGCCAATATTTTTTGGCTCAGGCTGATGCCAGAGACAATGTTAATCAGGAAAAAATTGCAACCCATCAAGCACCACTGTGGCACTAATGCTAGAGTCTACAGTCAATGGATGGTGCTTATACTATTTCCCTGCAATCAGTACATGCATGTGAGTGCACTAAAATTGTGGCAGGTTGTTGCATGCCCCATGGGGCGAGATTTCATTGCCACAAAACCAAAAAATGGCACAGTTAACTCCTTTTTTGCCATTCCCCCCATTTTTAGGCTAATTCAATTGCCTTCTTTACAATAATTTTTGTGGCATGTTCTCTCACAGCAACCTCCAAACTTCTTTTGAACTCATGGTGTAGGGGGCTTGATCTCTACCTTTGATGTTGATGTGGCAGCTATAGTGGTGTGAAGACGACTTGAACCAAAGCCCCATTTTGGTTGAGCTGTCTGTCGGCAAGGTGAGAATATGATATGTGCCAAATCATTTTTTGTCCTAATTCAACTAACTGACTGATTGTTGCTTCCCTGTAAACAGGCAAGGCCACTGAGCAGTTGTGTGGGGGTGAAGCCACGGAATGGGGTTTCAGTGACAGTGGCAGAGACTAGAGATTTGCTCCGGATTTTTGGTGAGATAAAAAAGAAAAGACTTTAACACGTTTCCAAATCATCACTCTCTGACATGAATCTTTGCCACATGCCCCACCCAGCTATCAAATATTGAATTGAATATCACTTAGAAAATTACACTAGAAAAAACTAGGCAGACATAACTTTTGTCTTTCTTTT
>JALLOT010003839.1:0-10823 GCA_036939595.1 Thalassiosira livingstoniorum | reverse complement strand
AGAGAAAAAGCGATGTCTAAAAGTGATCTTGTGGGGCATGACATTTCTGAATAAGGTTATTTTGCGATGGATTAGGACTCGAACTTGCGTGCTTGTGAAATGATAATTAGGCAATGCGATGTCATGTACTATTGCGTGCATCAAATATAATTTTGCAGTCAATAATATCTCTTCTTCAGTCCTAACTCCTTGCAAGATAACTCGGATTTGATACTGATTTGATAACATTATTAGGTAGGTAATTTCAAAATTTCAAGAATTGTTATGTCTTTTCCATAAGATGTAGACACCTATTGTATTATTATTATCTGCACCAACAAATGTATTGTTTATAAATCTCCTATGGCTCAGTGTGGTACTGGTGAAGGAATATCTCTACTTAGGTAGTGGTCCTCCTTGGATGGCAGTGAACAGCTCTCATGGACATGCTAGTAGCAGTGGCAAAATTTGATAAATGTGCTTTAGCTGGAAAAACCAAAAGGTAATACATTCACATCGAATGGTTCTGTTTCTGAATGTGGTTTATTGATATTTAATGGATCGCCTCTACTTCAATTTTGCTAGTGCAAAATTTGCATGAAGTAGTTGAAAATAGTTTTTATTGCTAAAATCTTGAGTAAAGTGATAATCCCAAAATTAAAAAATGTTGTTTTGAACACTGTTGCCTAAATTCTGCACCAACTGAATCAAGGAATAAAACATGATCAGAAACAAATGTGTCCAGTCCCTTTTTGAACATAAAAATCTGTAAAAGTATCACTCAAAACAAATTCTGGTCTGTGGCATTACTTTTTGCAATGGCACAGAATATTATTTGTATAGATTTGCTAATTTGCAAGGTGTGTAGCCTTTTTTAAAACATGTTTGGTTATCTCAAAATGAATCAAGCATTAGCATGGATCAAAGAAAGAATTCAATGGTGGAGTATACAGCCTATTTTATCAGAGGATCATACTTTGGCCAGAGAATCATTCTTGTATTTTTCTCCTTGATATCTTGTGTCAAAAACAATGATGTCAGTTTTTCCCTGTTCTACATTTCAATTTTTAGATATCTTATTCATAAGACCATCACACAAGAAGTATTATTATTATGTGAAGTAAAATTGTTTCTACTTACATAATGAGAAAAAATGTGGCGAAATGCTCCAAAGACTTGAAAAATAAAATTGAACACCCCTCTAACTACCAAGTCAAGGTATGACAAGAGAACTGTCAAATAAAATCTAATATTGTCAAAACTCAAGAATATCCCTTTTATGGCTTGTTGATTGTAAATGGTCATTCCTCTAAACATCAATTATGAATTAGTTATCTATTTACTCTTCATGACACACCATGTCTTAATTGTTTTAAACTTTTTTGTTTCAAGTAAGTCTATGTCAAAGTAGTCTTTCGTAGATGTGGGCATACCATTGCTGAAGTACAAAAGAGTGTAAATCAAAGTATACTGTGTGGAAAATAAACAACTATTTCAAAAAAGAGCAAATAAATAAATACAATGTGTTGTCAAAATGTTTTTGTAACCTAGGGAGCACCCAATGATTGAAATGCTTAATCCATGAATTGTGACATACTATGAAATATAAGTAGACACACCACCACATGGGACTCGCATAGCCCCATGCTACCACATGCTGCTAATTGAAAGATCATGCAGATTAATGAACTTGGGACAATCAGATATCCATGGTAGCTTGTTGTGAGCAATTTCTTGTGACAAGTGACAATATGTGAATAAATTCAATCACACATTATCACAAACTAGGACAGGTGATCAAAAAGAAAATTCCTTTTCAACATCCAATTGATTTTGTGATGGATAGCAACTTATTTTTTTCTTTGATCTTGGTTTTTACAGCTATTGATTTAAATTTGTTAATAAGCAAAGTCAACAAGAATAATAGTTGAACTTTACAATGTTTATGGTATTTGCTCATTCTCTCATGCCTCCATTCTGACACTGTTCAAGAAATCCCTTAAAAAAATTCATGATGGTTGACACATGTGTAGGTAGTTGGATAGGGTTAGAAATATGGTCAAGTGCTTCCTACAGAGCTACTTTGCAGTGCATTTTTACGCTGAACAATATCATGGCATGACTTTTATATTTTTACAATAAATAATTATAATGCCAAGTAACTACACCATAATACACTTTTACCTTGCAATTTAAAATAAAATTCTGCATTGAAACTTTCTGTTTAAAATTTTCTGATACAATCATTTCAGCATTTTCAATGTAGAATTGATAAGTAACTAGAAACTAAATTTGGCCCGGTTTAGCATTGCTATGAATAGCAATTAAATACTAAAAAAATAGTATTTGTTTTAATAAAAACTTTCTATCCCCTTTTCCAATAAACTCTTGATTTTGAAAACAATTTGATGGTACCTTTAGGTCATTAATATTAATATTGATTTGTAACATATGCAACATCTTCTTGTGCAGATGCAATTGAATACATTTATAGTCATACCATGATCAGGTTCTGCTTTTGCTTTTCAATGCCCCCAGGATATCACACATAAATCCTCTGAGTGTTGATTGTTATTCAATGATACCTTTAAGAACAAAGCAACAGATTTTGGTCTGAAACTAAAATTGACACTAACTCTGTGGGAACTAAAAATGAAGTACACTATTCATATTTAACCTCTAGTATTACATAAAAAGTAATTTGGTGCAGTTGTTCAGCAAGCAAACTTTAATATTTTTTGTGCAAAAAAAAACAAAAGATCATATGACAGACAATCATGTTTTAAATTTTTAAAATTAGCATCATTGAAATAATCTTGAAATTTTCAAAAGTAAAACTAAACATAAAATACTACTAAAAGATGAGAAAGGGACATTTTCATTGATAGCACAACCCCATTCTGTCAGGATGAAATTTTATAACAATACATCAAAACAGAACCATCAGCAACGCCCATCACCACAATGGCAATCTATTTCACCACCCTTAGCAGCCACTGTAGGCTTTTCATTTTAAATATTTCAATTGAATATTGGTACTTTATCTATTACCACATAGTGTAATTGTTATTGTAATGTCAACCCACAATTGAGGGCGTTATAGGCATAACAGGTGAATTTTGAGTAAACCAATACAATAGAAAGTGTTATTTGAAAAATGAAAATATTAATTATACTTATACTGGGCATTTCTCACAATTAATATTTAGTATATTTCAAAGTGATATATGTTTAGCAACATTTGTGATTGCACAATAGATCTAATTGAAAAATGTATAGTTTACTATATGACATTTGTAAAGTAAAGTAGGTATATGATATGAGATGTCTATTGCACATCTGTATGATGACTTTCTTTTGATTACTTTGACAAATAATGAATGGTTTGTCTATATTATTGGATATGCCTTACATAGACAATTTTATATTTAATTACACATTTATCATACAAGGCAATTAATATTGGTATTTATCTTTGTGTCAGAATAGTCATCATTAGATTTGACAAAAAAATGAAAAACACACCAAACATGCTGTGTTGGCATAATTGCTTTAATTTGAGTTTACATGAGGGATGACTAGATCACTATCATTGAGATTATTTTCATTGATACACATTTAAACAAAATAATGTCAGAGTTTGACACTGTTTAACTAAGCAATAGCAACCAAAGTAGTAAGGTTGTTGTATTGCATGATAAAAGATGATATTTCTTCAGTGAAGGATTTACTTACAGATTAGTAATGTATTGAATCAGAGCTTTTCTGGTCCCTACATAGCATGGTAATCTAGGAACCATCCTTCCCTTCCACAGACATATACATTTGAACCATGCATTCTACAAGAACTATGGTATAGTACATCTTATTGAAATAAGTTGACTGAAATGATTTGTTTTGAATAATTGTGAGCTTAAATTTTTGATTAATTTGAAAGGAAAAAATAGATTTAAACCCCTCTGGTTGCTCTGAACTTCCATGGGGAAGCTAGAGTAAAAGTATGTACCTCCAACCCAGGAGGATTACCTCCAACCTTTTTATCAAGGAACAAATACTTATGTGGAAATGAAAGGTATTTTTCTGAGTATATTACTCAATACAAGCATACATAGTTCCTATAATAGGTATGTATGAGTATTGATACCAGGTTTGTCACATATTAGTTCAATATTGTGCAGATGTCAGATGTTGAATTTCATTCAAGTTCATGTAAGACTTCAGTTCAATGAATAATACTGTACATAATATCTGTACCTGCTGAATGTTGGGCAACATCAGTATTCTCAAACAAATAGCGAATGATCCCTTTATTAGGAAAAGGCAAAACTAATCATTGCTTCTAAGGTTAATGTCAGTGACATCATGAATAAGCATTTAATACTGTTATCTTAAGCTAAATACCTATCTCAGAGAAGTGGCTATGTCACTCACCCCCTTCCCCAACTGAAAGATGTAAGGTGTAAGACACTCATCACTACTTGTTTTGTTATGCTAAGGAAAATGACCTGGAAAATAATAACACCTGAAAACATTAACCAATTATTATTATTATTATTGTAAGTATGTTTTATATGATAGCAAAAAAGGCACATCATTTTTTGCATAAAAATTTAAACCTAATACATTATTCTACCTCTCCAAAGTACGGCTTACAAGTAAAATGTCAACTCTTCAAGTGAGGATAGACAGGTGGGTGAAGGCCTGTTCTGAGAAGGGGTGGAACAATGTTTGCTATCATTTTTTTCTTCCAGCTACACCTGTAACTAGTTACAAGCAGTAAAAGCTAGCCAAATTTTCAGTCGCCATAAAATTTTACCTGGTTCCACCTGTAACTGTTTTATGGCAACTTACTAGATGATCAATGGTATAATGATTTTGGGAATGGAGTCAAACTTTTCATGTGCAGTTTATGCACAATTTTACACCATTTAGTTCCATAACTGAATACATACTACTTTTAAAGAAATCTACATATTTCATTAATGCAATTGATTTTTTCTTAGTTACAGATCTAACTGGACCATGACTGTACATAGACCCTTCAGCTATCTTATTTACAAAATCAGGGTTCCCAGCAAAGGGTTCATGGTGGATCAGAGATAAATAAAAATTAGGTATGTTTGCTGAAGAACAAAAACCAGAAATCTTAACAGCCTAAAACAAGAAGTTAGACCAGAAATTAAACCAGAAATGAAGCTGGAAATGACCCTGAAAATTCAAAATTTAGGAATATTATTAGATGATAAACTTGTGTTCTTCATTAATTCTTTGAGGCACAATTCTCAATCTGAATCTTAATCAAGAAGGAAAGTTTC
Source organism: Thalassiosira livingstoniorum (assembly GCA_036939595.1). NCBI lineage: Eukaryota > Bacillariophyta > Thalassiosirophyceae > Thalassiosirales > Thalassiosiraceae > Thalassiosira > Thalassiosira livingstoniorum. The sequence continues at coordinate 5,529 of JALLOT010003839.1, read as the reverse complement.
TCTATCCGTTTATTAAATTTCTCCAGTTCAATTTCCAGTTTGATTTCTCTTCATAGTCAGATTAAAAATCAAAATTGGTTTCTTCAAAAATATAGACTTAAGTACCATGATTTTTTATGTGTCTCTGATCAAAGAGGCTTTTTATTGCTTAAATGAGACCTATATGGGAATCAAATGTGTTGATTTTTGCCTGGAACCATTATTTTGTGGACCCAAGCCCTGTTCCCACAAGTACCCTTGTCCTTAGTACCTCAATTTTGTGAATTCCTTGTTGGTACAACCCAACTAATACTACACAAAAATAAGTAAATAAATTATTTAGACCATTCAAAAAATAGTAGTTTTAAACTTTGAAATTTATCCCTGTGGTAAGAGCTTCCATGGTACAGTGGCATGAGCATGCCTCTGTTCCACAAATATGCATAACTACTCCATTTTGGTTCCAGAGATGAATCCCTTTGGTATCACACAAAATATGAACAAATAGATCATTTAGACCCTTCAAAATGATTTAGTAGGTTTAAATATTGATATTCATTGTACGAATTGACCTTTCATGGTGATGTGACATGATTGTGCACATCTAATGCCATACTTCATGAATACTCCAGTTGGCTCCTGTCAAAACAAATCATATTTTTTATTTTGATAATAAATATGTACTGTACTTGTAGTATCTTTCAGAACTTATTAAAATAGGCACATGGCTTTTCAGTCCCAGTGATAGACACTTTCTTATGAAGATTTCTTTTCAAGTTTTTGAGTGTTTCTGACAGATCTCAAGGGTTCAGAGTTTGTTTGCTAGCTTACATGCAGATTTCAGGTCAGAATCTACTATTTTGTCATATTTTGACATGGAATTATATCTAGAGAATGAAATTCAACCCAAAGTTGAGCAATTGTTCTGAAAAAATCTCAAAATAAACTTGAAAATCAGTATGAGGTACACTTCATCTATAATTTGAACAATCAACCCTTAAACATTGAAAGCTATGACCCCTCATAACTTAACAAGGATTTGTCAATTTTCAAAACCCTTGAAAGACAAAAAAGCTGAGATCAACACAAAAATAGCATCTCTCATATGTCTGTAGGATCATTCAACTTTTATGTAGGCATTTGTTTTTGTGTCTATATTTTTAACAAGTGCTCGTACTACAGTTTTTGGTAAATTATGCCTTTTCTCAAATTGGATTGTCAATGGTTTTCCAATCCATCCCAATCCTATGGGTTCAATGTTCAATTCCTGAGTGCAGGCAAAACATGTTTTCCATCCTACTATTAGCAATCACTTACTGGTGCTTACATAAGTCAAATCATCAAAAGAAATTAAAACATTCATTTTTATTTTTTGGTGTTTTGTTTGAACTTATTTCAAATTTGACAACATTAATTAGTCTAATGAAATATCCATACATGTATAAGGTTCTATGACATGTGATTAGAAGTATATGAATAAGTATGATATTGTTTAAATAATATCAGTCTTCCCGCTCCTTAAGTAATATACCTCATATTTCACCTCGTATGCACACCAACCAATACAAAAATTAAGATTGCATACACACATACATACAAGACAAAACAAAAATTCTATATCACAATGTTCTACGTAAAAAGAAAAAATAATATCGCACATTTGTACCTTCATAGCCTACCTTCTTACTTACCTACCAATTATTATCACTTACTTACTAGACTACTTGGGTCCTATACATACCTACTGTAGTCTTGAATTGGTGTTACAACTGATGAACTGTGGTAGTTAAAATTTCATTGAAAAAATAATATTTTTTAGTCCTTTTTCCCTAACCCAAAAAGCATGAATTAAACTTTGGATTGGTACTTTTTAGTAGTAGGAGTATACTATTTTTGATCAAGCTATTCATCATGAAAGATTTTGTCACATTAAAATGAGCTACACTTTTGGGATTTTGGATATTTGAAAAAATAATAACATAAAGATTATTTTGAAAAACTCAAACAGTATTATTTAGATATAATAGAGGTGCCTGTAGTTCATAATTTGAAGGAATCCACCTACTCCCACTTAAAACATCTACTGATACTTCTATCCACTTTTCATTTTATTTTGATAAATCATTTAAGTAATATTTATTGTGAAATAAAATGGACAAAAATTGTGAAAACAGCATCAATTTTATCATCACTTCCAGTAAAAAATACCATTAATTGATGAATTAGGTTTTTTATGAGGTGTGCAAATTGATTGGGAAGGTTGGTTTTACTCCCATATGGATAAAAAATCATGGTTGTCACACCAATCCAAGACTATAGTAGCAAACTTAGCTAGTTCATATAATGTTCTCTAGAAAGAGTTACCGATTACTTGTACTAAGTACTTACTATCTACTTACCTAATGGTGTATAGAATGATTATAAGGCATTGTAGCTACTGTACTAATTTGTTCTTAAGTACAATATTGCAATTTAAAATTAAAATTAAAAACAAGATTAATCAGTAGGAGCATTTGAGGGTCAATTGCTTGAAATGAATAGATCTTTCAGTATATAATCTACCTACTGAATTGGTCCTCTTCATTTGGAACTTAATTATATAGATTCAGCTTAAGTAATTTGATTCTAATTTTGATACTGCTTTGTTGCCAATTATCAAACTTTGCCCTTGAACACTGGATTTATTTCTAGCTATATGTGCTGTTGAGGCAACATGATTTTGGTTGAAAGCCGTAGGTCTATTCCTCTGCTAGTACTGTTTAGATGAAAAGCTCCTCTGCTTAAAAATGAAATCCCCATGGTCATCATTATCAAAGAAGACTGTGTGCAATTTGAGAGTGGCAAGTTTTATTTAGATTGAGGTGTTTGTCACCAAGGGTAAAATTCTGTCATGTTAGACCTTTATTCTCTGCATTCTATTCCTTCTTTTTGGAAATTTCAATGATTAGAAGGGAGCAATAAATCATAATCCAATAGAGCTGTGAGATTGTGTTGTTGTTGTTGAACTACCTAATGAATTGCATGATATGTCCACTGCCTGGCTTGCAGATACAAGTAAATAGAATGTGATGAAAAGAGTTGCCAGTGGGGTAATATGAATAGAGTTCAAAGAGGATGACAAACTGAAAGAACTTACAAGAACAATAACCTAGTCTCTAACTCCACTAATACAATTGAAAAAATGTGAACACACCCAGCTTACAACTTTAGTTTGAAACAATCACAGCCCAACAGAAAGAAAAGTTCCAATAAATTGATGTAATTAACCAATAAGTATGATTGTGTATTAGAATAATCAAGGAAACACACCACACAGCAACTGACATAGTATGTACAAACTTAGAATGAAACTTAGAGGAATAGGTCATGCAAGACACTGGGACCTAGATCCACCACAATTTATAATTGGCATGAAGAACTCATCTATCTCATCTGATACACATGACTGAAAGTAGTTCCAAAAAGGGGAATAAACCAAGTAGATGTCAGTAAGGGAAAACCTTTAAACCAAAGCAAAACAGAAAACAAACTTAAATCTATGTGGTTGGTCCCTTGAGCACCCAATAAATATAAAAGAAATATTCTGACTGTTACAGGAACACTAATCCACCATTCAATTTTGATCTCAAAAAGATAAAGCACAAACATTGTTAAACTTCTGCTGGCATTTGGAAAAACTGGAATAAAAACAAAGAAGAATGAAGAATGAGACAAACCTGGTATGTCATTCCCAGCTGTTTTTAGTGCTACTTTGGATAGGTAGTACCCTCTCTCCAATTTTTGAAGGAACATTTTGCAGCTAACGGGTGTCAGAAGGCAAAGGGCCTATCTCATTTGAAACCAGAAATTCTTGATTTTTTAATTGCCTTTTCATTTTTCTAGAAAAACTTTCCCATCTTTGGCCTTTGTTGATAGACACAGTAACAATGGCCTTGACAACCAATAATGGGAGCAGCTGAAACTGAAGAAAAGTAATCAAAGTGGAAGAAAGGGATGGGTTGAGTTTTGAATGATATAAAAGTACAGGGAGATGCAAATATTATGTGAACAAAATCTCAATGGTGACCAATCAACAACATTCAATACATGTTCTCTCACATATGAAATAAAAATTAAATGCAAAAACAATCCTTGTTGCTTACCTTTCCTGACTAAATCTGACATTGTCTTTTTATGATTACTGAGTGTTATTCCTTGAAACATATCAAGATGGAATAAATTGACAGCATTGTGTCTTGGTGGGATTATCCAAAAGTGTTGCTGTGCCAATCTAACAGTGTTTTTGATTTTGTGCACACTCATTCTCTGCTGTCACATGCTCAATTGCATTGGGATACTTACCACCACACTGCATGGATTAGTGTGTGTGAAGATATTGTGTTTCTGTCCATTAAATGAGTTGTTATTGTGCTTTAGTGTGTGAAAACTAAGAACTCAGACCTCCTCATTATTTTTGTTTCATTTTCCTTTGAAAAAAATTTGGTGGTTTAAATCTTTTTGAGAGAGGGTCAAAAATTCAATTTCCAGACATTTTGAAAAATGTAAAAAAGTATTCAATTGGCAACAAGTTCAAAATCCAGATTTTGAGTCCTGCAAATCAGCAAAAAACTGGACCCAGTGCTACTCTTGAATATGAATACATTCAGTCACATTGCCACATAAAATGCTTACATTATCATTTGTAAATACTTTGACATTATAGTATGGGTCTGAGTACAATATGAAGTCTTACACCTTTGTATTCCAAGTTAGTGGGCCAAAAAATGGTTGGTGGTAATTGTTTTGTGGTCCATTGGCATGGAATAAAAAGGGGTAAGACTTTATGTGTGCCTTAGTCATCTATGGGAATTTTTCTTGTACTCCACACAAAACACTTAAATTTTTGTCATTGTCATAAGCTTATTTTTACAAAATATGCCCTTTGGATTACAAGAAAAATGTCCTATGATGACTACTTAAATGTAATTTTGCAACATACACCTTCATACTCAATCATTGTATTATCCTCAACATCATATTCATCTTCAATTTTACCTTGATTTTTGCATTCTATACATTTGTCTACAAGTTCCTGTCTATACTGACCTATTTTTGTCAAATCTGGTATAAAGGGGATGTAAAATAATTCATTTTTCCTGAAGAAAAAAAATGGTGTAGAATATTAATATTAAGTATGAGATAATACAAATACAATGTCAGCCAATACAGTAAAAGGTACTTTATTTAAATAGATCTAATTGTTGTGAATGGTACAATACTACTTCATCATCATCATAATCAGTGTCATTGTCATTGTAAATATTTTTTTGGGACTTTAGTTTTTCTATATGTTGTTGTTAAGTAGGAGCATAGGACAAGGGAGTTAATCAAAATAGAATCATTTCCCCCCTTTGCACTCCTTCTTGTCTATCAAGTTAGTCATTGTATTTATTGCTGTTATTTTTGTTGAGGCTGGTGTTGTTGGTATTGTCAGTAGTGTTGTTGGTTTTGATTGTGTTGTTGATTTTGTTGACACAATACAATGTTTGCATTAGGCCCCTAAACGCAATA
>JALLOT010003838.1:0-10827 GCA_036939595.1 Thalassiosira livingstoniorum | reverse complement strand
GTCCCAAGCCTGCGCGCGTTAGTGCGCGTGCCTGTCCAAGGACTCTGGATGATACTAGAGGTAAGGGCAAATTGTGTAAGTAGCCTTCTGGTATGTTTTCTACACCCTCTTTCATCTCCACTCTCACATTGTGTACCAAACGACTTAATTCCTTTGACAACAAAAGAGGTGAGGAGAAAGTTGATATTCCGGTGCAGCATTTCCAGTTTAGCAAACTTCATTTTGTTGATTTCTCCACCTCCTCCCAGGGGCAGTGCAGAGATGAATTGTGCCCGTCGTCCAAGATTCTTTACCATCCAATCACTGTCATTGAGTTTTTCTAAGACTGACGCAATCCGATCCTTGTCGTAGGTGCTGCATTCCAAGGCAAACCACCGCTTTTGCTTATCAGTAGCCTTGCCCAGCAAAAGTTTCTCCACTTCTTCCTTCAACCTTTCAGAAAGTTTGTAAGAACGTTGCCCCTGCAGGGAGATATGAAAGACTGGAAAGGGTTCCCCCATCCATTTTTTGTTCTTCCCCGTTCTCTGCATGGAAAGCTCCATCTTAGTTGCTCCCTCCTGAACCACCGACTGAACCCCCTTGGCATCAAAGTTGACTGAAGCCCCACAAATGTAAAAGCACACTGCAGTGTTGAGCATCTCAAATGCTTTCTTTTGAGCTATCATGTTGTATTTGGCCGCAATGATATTGGCCATATTCACCACAAACTCAGCAGCATATTTGGAATCAAAGTAGAAGTTGATAGTAACCGCCTGCTGTTTCTTTGGATTTCCTTCTTCATTGTTTCCCCACACTTTAAAGAGTTTCTCCATGAGTTGGGAATCTTGCAGTAGGCTTCAGCTGTTTCATAATTCAGCGGGAAGACTTTTGGAGAGGAGAAGGTGATTTTGGGAAGCCTCTCCCTATCATCTTTGTACGCCGGAGATATGGTAACAGAAGAGTCACAGCGTTTCATGAAGGAGAAGTACATGCGGTAGTGCTCAAGGACATGATCTGTCGGATATACTCCCTCATCTGGAGATGGTTGAATGGTGAGGGATAGCATGTGGAAGCAGATATCCGTGCAAAGAGGTCGACTTGACTTGAGAACTGGAGTAGCAGTGACCTCAGGTAATTGTTCCGAATTTGAAGTATCAATTGGAGCTGGGCCAAACAAAGAACTTTTAAGAGAAGAAGCAGTTGAGGGAGGTTTTTTAGAAGACAGCTCTTCAGTAGAGTCTGAAATAGGGGTGAAAGTAGGCGCCTCTGGATTGAGATTTGATTTGTTTCCTTCTTACGTTGCCATTGGAGAGTCCAACAAATCGATGGGCCCATGTGTTGTATTGTTCTCATGCGATGCCATTGGGGAATCCAGCAGATCGAATGGTCCATTTGCATTATTGATGATATCTGCTGTCTTTTCCATCTCCATCAGTGTTTCCTCACCCTTGTCTTCCAACTGGGTTGCTCCCACCTGCTCAGGCGCTAATACGTCCAATTTGTTCTGCTTCTCCGCATGCTGAGTGTGAAGTATGTTAGATGGCTTTTCATACGGAGAGAAATGAAGAGTCTGATTCATAGTTTCCACTACACGAAGAGTTTTAAATGGTGCATCAGCAAATACGGTCGACCGCTCCTGACCTACTGAAGTATCTTTAATGGAGTTATGCAAGTTGGGAGGAGGAGACGGAGGGAGAGGAGGAAGAGTAGAATATCCATGGCTTTTGGCATTATCCCCTTTGGCACCTACTTGGCCACTTGCCACTGTATCATCCTTGGTGTTTGAACTCTTTTGAATCCCTTTTCCTACCGATGAGTCATTCTTAGACTTGTCGTTTGTTCCACTAGCCTGAAGAGTGTACTTTTTAGGTGGTCTCCCACGTTTCTTTGGTGCACCACCTTTTGCCTTTNAAAAGGCAAAAGGTGGTGCACCAAAGAAACGTGGGAGACCACCTTTTGCCTTTTTTCACGTGCCGCCGCCGCAGCTAGGGCAATCTTTTGGCTAAGAGTTTGTTTTTTTCCTTTCCCCTTCTTTGCTCCCTTGACGCCTGCTCCCTTTGTCTTTTTTGTAGAACCCTTTTTTGGGGTGGTAAACCCAGAACCATTATCCTCCCCCACTTCCATCGAGTTAAGCAGGTCAAAGGCTTCATCCCCCGAGCTGTAATCCTCCCAATCCTCATCTTCTCCCTCTTCATCTGCCAGATCATTGAAGGAGTTGTTAGCAAGGGTGTCCTTTTTTGCCTGTAGAGCCTTGTTCTTGTGCTTCTCAGCATTAGCATTAGCATCATGCAGTGTTTGAGCTCTATCCTCCCAACATTGGAGCGTAGCTTTTTCTTCCTCTATTTCTGCTTCGGAGGTAGGGTCGAAAAAACTATTACCTTTCTCATCTCCATCGTCTGAACCATGATTTTCCCCATCCTTCTCATTTGTGAGCATTTGTTTCAATTCCTTCTCCTCCGTGACAATCTTTTTATTGAGTTTATCATCAAGTAGGTGGTCAAAGGGACCTGGTTTATTCCCTCCCACCGACAACGAATGAGCAATGTTGAAAATCGGCTTGTCTTGAGTTGAATCAGAGAATCAAGGGGACGAACATGTGGCCATTTTCTTCGTGGTAGATTTGAAGTCATTCACCAAATTGATGGCATCACCACCTGGAGCACCTTTATCTCCCTGACGAGCTAGCGCTGAATCCAACCTCTTATCTGGAACCGGAGATGTTTTGTCAGGCAAGTTAACCGGAGATGTGATGTGGCACCTTTTATTGCTGCCATTGCCCTTCTCCACAGGAGCTGATTTCAACAAAAGAATTGGAGGAGTCGGCTCACTCTCGCCTTTCCCATCTTTAACACGCTTGGAGGACCGACTCCCAGTCACGGTAAAAGTGGATGGAGCCGTGGCCGCCGCCACCACATTGAGATTTGAGCCTGGGTCAAAATCTCCATCTTTCATGGTGGAGGTAGCAGATTTGACCTGCTGTTCGGTGGGCATGGTGAGAAATCGTGAGTAAGAGCCGAGTCGGTGGCGTTGACAATGTGGGGCCTTTTGTAACATGGTGGTGACAAAAAGTGGAGGGCTTGATGGTGGAGGCTTTGGAGCAGCAGGTGGTACCAAGTTCCCACGTAGTTTTTTTAGAGACATTGGAGGGGAGTTGCCTATGCTGCCACGAAAAAGGCTCAACTGGAGGCGACCATAGAATTGGGGTGAGATTTTAAGATAAGAAGTGAATAGTTTGTCATCCCTCAATAGACCTAAGCTATGCCAAGGAGGGTATGCCATAGGGTTGCCCATGATAGGAGAACCATGGACTTCATGATGACTAGGCTTTAGCACTAGGTTGTCCGTGGTAAGTGGATTGGGCGTACTAGTTCCTTTGTAAGTGTTACAGAGAATGTGGAATTTCATTATTTTTCATTGGTGTTGACGACTGACCTTCTACAGGAAAGTATGCACCATCATCATCAACACTGACAACATCAGGCACTGCAGCTGAAGATGAACAAATCTCAGCTGAGGTGGAGGTGGGTGAGATGAGAGAAGTAAATAGAGACAAAAAGAATAATAACAATGAAGAGAGACATGAGAGATTAATCAAAATAGTGAGGGGGGGGTTAAAATGATTTGAATTAGAAAGCATAGAGAGTGAAATTTATGGGATAAGCTGAGATGTTAATAGTGAGAGGGGGGTCAGATACAACAGGAACAATATAAGAGACAATGTGATGAAATCCAGATATAGGAATTCTGACTTTGGGCAAAATGGAGGGGACAGAACTCAATGCTTCTGTTGATGTAAATTACTTGTGAGTCCACTCTGTGATTGCTGAAATTACAAAAATTAAAAATTAGATTTACCAACACCTAGGAGAGTCAAACTTTGGGGGGTTGAAGGGGGGAATCATAGAAGGATATAAAATTTCAACAATTGTCCAACGCTGACAAAAATTAATCAAGGTATATATTATTAATATTGTCCATAAAGATGATGGAATTCAACTTACCATTGGGAAAGCATCTGACAAAGTGTTGCATGTGGAAGCAATGGCTTCAGGTGGTATCTACTATCTACCAACCTGACTTTGTATGAACTCCTCTTGTGTAGGGTAACAGCAGCCTTCCTCTGCATGCTTACTACAGAGTTTCTAGGTATTAGATAGGGGCACTAGAATTCTGATCAATCAATGTTCTTTTCAGTACTAACACCTTGATGCCAACAAGGGATATTTAAAGACAGCAACATTTGGAAAAGAATTAGATACAGAAGCTTACTTTCTGGAAGATGAGAATTTTCATTCACTTGTCAAAGATGATCTGGTGGGGTCAAAAGCAGGAAATACACAAGAAAGAGGCTTTATTGAGTCACATGAATCATTGACCAAACAATATCATACTTCTCCTCATTGTAAAGGTGTGGGGAGTAGTAGGGATTGCAACAAACAGATCTTGTGGAGGACTGTATTACCTACATGACAATGCAGTAGAACTGGAGCTACAAGAATCAATGTCCTGTAGGAGAAACACCCCAACCTCCATGTGCCACACATTTTCTACTAGAGATGCACCTATCCATTTACCCTTTACCCTCCAGAGGTCGGTTTACCTTTACCCTGGGAAATTACCCAGTAAATACCCAGTAAATAAAAAATACCCCTTAATTACTGGGTAATTAATCAGCTCCAAAATTACATGAGTAAATGGTAAATTGGGTAAATGAGGGTAAATGTGGGTAAATGTCAGTAAATGAGGGTAAATAAGGGTAAATAAGGGTAATTAAGGTTAATTAAGGGTAAATAAGGGTAAATAAGGGTAAATAAGGGTAAATAAGGGTAAATAAGGGTAAATGAATATAAAACCAGAAAAAAATAAGTGCATAATTGTTATGAGATAACTTACTTTTTATCAAACAACAATATTTTAAACTTGTTTTTGCTTAGAATATTGACATTTACAGCATCAACAGACCCAGAGCTGAAGTACATCAATAGGTTTGGATGATTCATTGTGTTTCAAGAATGTGGCAGATGGTAAATGGTGGAGGTAAATGTACCATTTACTATGGTAAACAGGAAGGGTAAATTCTTGATTTACCCCTTTTAAAAGTTAATTACCATACCCCATCCAAAAGTAGTTTTACCCAGTAAACTACCCTCTACCGAGTAAATTATCCTTTACTGGAAAATTTGACAGTAAATGCGGCCCTAGCACCCAGACAAGTTATGTATAAGGCAGAGGTAGGACACCCCAACATTTATTTCAGTATCATTTGGCAATCATTGGAAGGCAAAAGTGGGAAGGAAATTCCATGATGGCCCAGAAAGTATCAATGAATGGCACCTAAAATATTTTATCCTGAGCCACAATACTACTTAGATTTCTACAAGGGAATACTTCCATGGACAGAGTGGCTAGCAGAATGATATTCAAAAAGAAGATTCACCACTAGAGCCAAAAGGTCAAGCAGGATACTAATACTACATGGTGATAAAAAGCCTAGAGTGTGCCTTTGTGAATGTGGAAAGGTATTGTGGATGTTCTCTACAAAACCAATTCTGGAGGAGGTGGACACTGGAACAAAATTTTCGTGTGAGAGCAGCAACTTATGTGTCAGCCTGGAGGCATGGTTTAAATTAGTCAATTATGCAGTTTGTGTCTTCCTGTCATCTGATGAGTGGAAAAGCAAAATTTGAAGTACCTCAAAAAACCAGAACCAGAAACCCAAATGGAATCAGAGTCAGTGCAACTAGACAAAGAGAAGGAAGTACAAATCCTAAAGGAAGATGCTGAGAGTTCTCCCACCAACCTTGAGCAGAAGGATAATTGTGATAACTCCTTGGGATCTGCCCCATATGGGCTGGAAGATGCAGATTTCCCAAGTGATGCATTTGATGTTACCATCATCAATGCAGAGAATGGTTTCCAAGACCTAGGATAAATGCTCATGCTCTGTGAGGCAAGACTTAGAGGGTCCAAAACATCAGTTGGTCTCTGTTCAACTATTATCAACTCTATGCTCAGCTTATTCTGAGGTCTGATCTGGTAAAACAGCCCACAATCTTCTAAGGAACAAGGGTGTCATGCAAGGATGCTCTGCAGGATAGGATATGCCATTTGAGTAATGTCACTGGTCAAGGCTATTGAGTTAGGGAAATGTGATGCTCTGAGTCCCTGGTAGAAGGAGAATGAGGCTCTTTGTCCCTAAGCAGAAGAATGTGCCCTCCTACTGAAATTATTGGGGGACAAGGGTTATCAGGTGGTATATACTACCACAACTCCAATAAATCTTGGACATTCTTCAGTACCAAAGACAAAAATAATACATGGGAAGTTTGGAGAAGAATGGTATAACAATCAACTTCTCTTATGGTAGGATATACCTGATAGAGTTTCTTGGACGGCACACTGAGTTGGAAAAGTGGCTAAACCCAAATATTGAGGAGTGGGAAGATGGGGTATAATTGCCAACAAGGATTCACATCAACTACCACAGACAACCTGTGTGGGATTCAACCTCATTTTGCATGACCAATGTCAGTATGAATTGTATTCAATACCAAGATCAAGTGAGTAAATGGATGTCATTACGGAGGCCTTCCTTCCTACTCTAATCACAGTGGAATCAGATAATTGACTTTGTCAGGTTCTCTTGTGCTGAGTGAAGAATACTGGAATGGGGATCAAAAACCAGAACAAATTTGCTGCCACTGACAATACCACTTCAACCAAATACATGAGAGGCCTTGTCACCTCCATTGAATGTCATTATGATCTTGACCTTGTAGCACATGCAAAGTACATGTATGAGGCTTGTGATGTGCTAAAAGGAGAGATATGAGGAGGAAAAGGCCAAGCTTGAGAGGCATGATGAATTGGGGAGTTCAGATCAGCATCAGTCAACCAATCACAATTGGTATACTCTGCATTCAATTGGAGTTATAATATTCCTTTTTACTATGTTTAATTGCATGGTCCTTATTATTCTATAAGATATTGATATTGTTGTGTTTGACTTGGCTGTCACATAAGATCTCACTGGTAAGGACTGATTTGGTATTAACATATTAACAACTTGGAGGTTAGATTCTCCATGAAATGGCTTCACATAACTACGTATTTCAATGTTGGTCTAATCACTAAACACAATCAAAAGATTAGTTTCAATGTAGGATATCTTTGAATGAAAATTCCATATTACAAAGAAGAAAATACTTTGATTTTGTTCCTTCAGATGTAGTACAATGAAACAGCAAGGAAGTTTAATAATGGAGGCACATTGATACATGGAAATTTGAGTCCATAATATTCTTGATAGAATGAAATTTTTTGCCCCCCCCTCCCCCCCCCGTGTGTGTTATGAGATGCTGTTATTAAATGATTTATGATGTAACAATGTGAATTTTATTTGCATTACAAAACCAAAATGAAACAGAAAATGCAAGTAGTGAGATAAAAGAAAAAATATTATTTTTTTATGAAAAAAAGTAGCTGGTGAAGAATATCTTTATTGTGTCTTTATCATTATTATGTTGATATCAGTATGATTCTTTTTTCTGGAAACAAGTCTCCCTTCAGCACCTTGTTTTAAGTATAGCTTTGTTTTTTGGAAGAAAAAATTGCAAGTGATGATTTTCATCATACAAACTTTGATCTTGAAATATTACTTTAAAATCAACAATAATATTCTGTTTTCATATCTTAAAATAGAAAAATTTCAAGTAATGGTGAATGAAATTAAATAATATGAAGAAAAGAGAGAGATTATTGAGATTTGACTAAGTTCTACCAATATGAACAAATTTACAAATCTCAATCAGCTACAATCATGATGCACTGTTTTAACTCAGTTTTGGTAATCAGGGATGATTAGCTACGTACACTGCTATCATGTTTTGACAATACATTTCCCTTCACTGAAGGAACTAGTATATGTTTTATGTATTTGTCATGCATATGTGTCTAGATAACTACATGGCAGTACAAAGCACAAGTACTGTGGGAAAAACATAGATTCAGCTAGCATGAGTCACAGCACAACACACTGAGCAACATCACTTGCAAAGGGCAAAGCCAAAATCTGGAAAGTTATCAACAGAAATGAATTACATGGCATTTCATAGTGATATTTTGAGCAGAAACAACACAGAAAAAACAAAGCCTCAAAGCAGCCAGAAAGGCCCTAATTCAACAGGAATGACTGGTAGGAAGAAGAAAGCAACTAGAGAATATATTTAGTACAAATCAATATCCTAGATGTCTGTATTCAAGCTTGGGAGCATATCAATCTAAATACCTATGATTTTGAAAATAAGAATATTTTTATGAGACTATGTGTTATCACTGTTGCAATTTCCCATTTAAGATTCCCATTTTAGACCTTCTTTTTGATTTTTTTACTTTTTGTTTCTCGCAATGTGTGCATAGGTGCTGACTTCTATATTTAATTACATGGGATGTGTTATGATTGTATTTTATTTAGAAACTTGTTCTACTCCTGCCTCATTGAGAACCACAGGAATGCACAAAATAGAAAACCTTTTTGTTTTCAGTAAAACATATTACCATGCCTCTTTCCTACCATAAAATGATGAATTGTACTATCTTGATATCAATATTTTGCATTTGGAGCTCTGAAAAATCATCTTCATATCTCTATTGAAAATTTACCATCTATCTTTTTTGTTTTATTCTTTTTTGCATAAAAATAGATAGTAAAAGGTAATGCATAAAAAGCTAATTCAAGAAAAATCAACATAAGTATTTTTTGATTACTTCCTGCTTTTAAAAACAAAACCAGATTTGCAAGATCTATAAAACAATTTCCAAAAATAAAATAAAACAATGAAATTAATTTAGAAGTGGCATTCTTTATTATTACTTCCAAAATAGAAATACTTTAACCCAACCCCATTTTCCACTACCAAAATTGCATAAAAAATCATGAGCAAGTGAGTGTCTGCAATAAAAATGTGCTTCAATTACTGTACTAGGTATCATTTTTTTTGAATTAACAATGGAGAAACACATTTATTAATATGACAGGGTATCAGTGTTTTTGTAAAAATCAATTTTATAATGTTGGTGTTCTATCATAGTGGGAATTTGAGACAGTTGAGGGGGTACACGATAGTTTTCCAGCTAATGCTAAGTAAACACACAATTTGATTCTCAGAAACATTTTTTTATTGCAGAAAAGAGGTTATTCCCCTCAACAACTTTGGGCAACAGATAGTTTTAGAATTCATTCTCTAAATGATATCCTACCATGTAAAAATGTAATATGATCAAATGATCCAAATAAGAATTTCATACCATCACTGACAAGAATAAAAAGCTTATTGTAAGATGAATATACCCATCATATCCAAGAGAGAATAACATACACAAACACAGAAATGTGATAATTAAACCACACCAGTCACCAGAGATTGTCATTAATCCATTTGTGCTCAAATATTGTTCTTCTCAAGGTTTAAATGACAGTACATATCATAGTTTTTGCTTTTATTCAAACTTTTAGCTCTATGACTGGAATACATTTCAATACTTGAGTACCAATTTGGTGCTTGTTTGATAATTACAAAAACAGAACACACCAAAGTATTCAGAAATGTTCTTCTATGGGTTCTGTGACCACTGTGAAACACAATGTAACTAGAGCCACAATTAATCATTTACCTTTTACCATCACCAGTTCCATTCACATTTACTCTAGGTAATTATCTGTTAATTAACCAGTAAACAAAAACTACCTGGTAATTACCGGGTAATTCATCAGCTCCAAAGATACATGGGTAAATGTAAAACATGAATATAAACAACAAGAACAGGAATAAGTGCATTTATTTATTAGATAACTTACTTTTTCTCAAACAACAATGTTTTTGAACTTAGTTTTACTTTTTACTGGGTAAATTGCCTGGTCATTGCAGCTCCAACAATGTAATAAGACTTTAAACTGAGACAAAATACATATCAAGCCATATTATAGTTATAGATAATTAGTTGATATTGATAAAAAGGCTCATAAATAAAAGTGGTGATTTATTAGTCTGTCAAATATTTGAACATTTCCAAGCTAACAATATGGTAAGCCCTGAGAAATATCTCATAACACTCAGCATTTGAGATACAGACAAGATGTCATAGTTTTGAAAATACTTTGCTAACAAGGCAAATAAGGATTATTTTTGGATCAGTATTAAAAAATAGGCTAGACACATCCTCAAAGAAAATTTTGTTATATCTTACATGATGATATTGTGTATGTTTCTCAAGGAAAATCTTTGGTAATAAAATTAGTAATAATCTCAACTTTTCTCCATCCTAATTTACTAATCATCTCAAGGAGTACATCAAAATGAGTATACCCAACCCTAACACTACTCATGACGTTTTGAGTACAATAGTATTGTACTCTATTATACTTGAGGATTAAGCACAACATACTTACATGTGTCAGCTTACGCCAATCAGATAATTACATAATAATATATTATGGTATTTCTATCTTCTTAACTAACCTTATCTACCAGTCCCGATAAATCGCCCACACCTTTTCATTTTTTTGCAGTTGAGTCAAATTACCCAATTGATTCAACAAACTCCGACTATTTTTGTCAAATCTCCAATGAAGAAATCATTGGAACCAAAATTGTTTGATCTTTTTCAATTTTAAAGGCATATTATTTAATTTATCTATATTAAAAATTAATTGTCGCCAAAAGTAAAAATTTTCCTAATGGAAAATGTATTATATTTTCCTAATGGAAAATTTTCAAATTGTCAATTATAGAAAATTATCAAAATTCAACATTTTCCTATTGGAAAATTATCAAAGTTCAACATTTTCCT
>JALLOT010003837.1:0-10824 GCA_036939595.1 Thalassiosira livingstoniorum | reverse complement strand
AGGATGAAATCACGCTAAAGATATCGTACATCAGTTAATTTTTTTAAATATCAACCTTTTTTACGCGTCTTACACTTCGAAACGTACAGTTTCGATAGATTTTGGTTTTGCGATGGAATCTATAAACAAAATAGAATTGAAACAGAAAACTAGAAAAAGGAAAGACAGCCAAAACTACAGAAGATAAAAAACTTATTAAATAATCTACAAAAATTGTAAACAAATTGATAAGAGCTATACAAATTCATCACAGAAGACAAAGTGCAGAAAAATACAGAAAGGACCTAAAGTTGACCCACAAATTTAAATAAAAAACCTGAAAACTGGATGAAAATGGATAAAGCAAAAAGCCTGAAGTAAAATATTATGAAAACTGAAAAATAACAGCAAAAAATAGAATAGAACCTAAAATAGAACTGAGGATGTAACCCAGATTATTTCCTAGAACAGATCATACATTGGAATCTAAATTTGATCCTAATATAATGGATCCTAGAATGGGAATTAAATTGAATCAAGAACAAACCAAAAACAGACCAACCAAAAAACAGAGAAAAAACAACAAAAAAAAACAATGTAAATATTTGAAGCTTTCTTTACAGAATCCCAAAAATACAGAGCCAAACATTGCCCTGAAGAGGAACCACAATGTGAGGAATTATAATGGATAGAACAAAATTATCCCATTGATGGAGGAAATACTTGAAATTAAAAAAGAACCAAGTCATAGAAAATTGGAATTATTCAGTTTAAATTTTTATGGAAGATTTGATACCTGCCAATGGGTTATTTTTCAAACAATTCCCAAAACCCATAAATATGCTCCTTCTTCTGAACAAATTGCTTCTAATTACAAGTTATACTAGCTAGAAACTAGTGAACATTGTTTAAAGTTGCCAGATACAAGCAAATATTCCATTAA
This sequence comes from Thalassiosira livingstoniorum, assembly GCA_036939595.1. NCBI lineage: Eukaryota > Bacillariophyta > Thalassiosirophyceae > Thalassiosirales > Thalassiosiraceae > Thalassiosira > Thalassiosira livingstoniorum. Next base: position 9,902 of record JALLOT010003837.1, on the reverse strand, counting down.
TGAATTGTGTATTGTTGATTTTGCTTTTTTGTTTAGTTGGTCTTTTCATCATTAAAAACCAAATTACTTTTTTAGTTGTGTTCATTACAATATAATATTTCAAGAATTTTTTGTTTAAATTCTTTATATCAATTATTTGTATTTGTAATGTAGAGGTATTATCAATGTGTCAATATAAATAATTTTATCCTGATGTCAGGAAATTTGTCAGAAAAAATTTTGAGTTTATCATCACCACATTCAATAATTAATGTATACATACTTGTTTTTACATTCCTAGCTTCAATTGTAATTTCATTGCTACTACCTTTAGACAAAGTTATCTTCTTTGCATCACTGATTCCATTTTCTTTTTTTGTTCTGGACTTTACCTTTTTTATTCTGGATAATCATTTTTTTCTCGTCCTGAATGTGGTGCCCATCAAGGGGGCATTCTTGCGGGTTATCTTTGTCTTCTACTTCTATGTTACCATAGTAAACAGCATACAGCTTCTTCGTACCCATCATCTCTAGTAAAAAACATGATATCCAAAGGTTCACCTTCAGGGCATGGAGGCTTTTCATCCTCAAAAAGTTTCTTCCAGTTCTTTGTAATGATATTGAAGAACATTGTCCCATGGCAATAGTCATTCCACACTTCCATGAATTTAGTCTTATGATGCTCTCCACTCCACTTACACTTTTTATTTGAGACAGTTTAGTATTGTAGTGATATTCCATCTCTTCCTTGCTTCAACCATGATCACAATAATACAACTCATTTGCATTAATATATCTCTTATGATCATATTTTCCCTTGTAGGTTTCCAAAATGTCTTTGCCTAGTATCCTATCCATTTCACATTTTTTCCCACAGATTGAATACATTCCTGTAATGAGCACAACATAAGTATCATCACTTGGTGTAACAATGGTTCCAATAAATCCATCACTTTTGTGGTGCGAATTAGACTAAATTAGAGAGTAAACTGCAAATCTTAGTCTTTGAGTGCAACTTGAGTGTGTAGTGCCTCAAAAAGTCACATTATTCACACAGTTCTCCCTTGGTAATATACAGATTAGCGGAACAGATCTTGGAGAACATTCCCTCTTCTGGACATTCAGGATATTCCTTGTTTTTGAATTGTCCTAATTGGGAATTGAAATAATTAATTGAAAGAGTTCTTTTTAGAAGAAATAGAAACTAAAAAAGGTACATAGTAGGACTTACTTTGATTTTTTCTTCAATGTAGTATCAAAGTTTCCCCTTAGGCTAACATACTATTTAGAACTGATGTTTGGTTTGAGTTTTATTTGCCACTTTCCTGTAGAAGGTTGTTCAGGTGTATTGCTTTTATTTTACTGTCATAGCTACTACTCTAGACAAAAGTATAAAATATGAGTATTCCAAACATTGAAACTATGAAATAAAGGTAAGTAAGTATCCTTGGAATCCATGAACAAAGTAGAAATAGCAATTCAATTCATTGTTATTTACATGCCCAAATTTAACCATCACAGTTACAATGTTTGGAAAAGATTTTCTGCTGTAAGCAACAGTCAATGTGTGTTAACAATGGTCAATGTCTGACTGATAACAGATGTAACTTAATCATTTCATCTGGACTCAATAAACAAAAATGAAATATCAATGTGTATACTATGATTTAAATTACAAGACTTAAAATGCAATCAACATCAAATATCAAGTGATATGGGTTTGGCATCTAAAAATGAATGTAGTAGAAACTAGGAAATAACCAATGAAAAAGCCAAAAACAATCCCAGAAAAGAATTAGAACTAGAACTGATTTGAAACAGAAAAAAGAAAGAAATTCATAACTAGAGAAGAGAAAAAGCAAAAAATGTATTCCACAAAAGTTCTAAATAAAAAATAGATAAGAGCTATACAAATGCATAGAAGACATTTGAAGAATAATGCAAAACAATATGAAAATATTCCAAAATTAATCTATAAATTAAAATAAAAAACTTAAAACTTCCAGAGAAAACTAATGAATAAAAAATCCTGAAAGAAAACATAAAACAATAAACAACATAAGAAAAAAGAACCTAAAATTGAACCTAGAATATAACCCAGGATGGAACCCAGAACAGAACCAATAACTGGGCATAAATTGGAACCAAAATTGGTTATCAAATAGAATTGAAAACAAAACCTAACATAAAGTTGAAGATGGAACCTAGAATGTAATTGAAAATGAAACCTATATGAAACAAAAAATGAAGCCTAGAAGAAAATATAGAAGGAGTTCTGAAAAGAACTAAAAACAGAATAGCTTAAAAACATGCCAAAGAAACAATTGAGAAGATACCTCTTAGGAAACCTAAATTACACAGTTACAAATTACCCTAAAGAGAAACCATAGGAAGAGGAAAGAAAATAGGCAGGGAAAATTCCACTTGAAGAAAAAATATTAGAAGTGAACAAAGATCAAAGAAACAACAACTAAGATATCAAAGAGAATACCAAGATCAAAGAAATTTCAATAAGACATCAGAGAGTAAAGATAGTTTAAAACCTTAATGAAGTACTTATGCATTCCTAAGGAATCTCAATTGAAATTTGAAAAATATAAGAACAAAACTGGGAAAATATGAGCACAATTTTGTAAGAATACCAGGGCAAGAATTTTGGATTTTGGAACAAGTTCCTAAAAACAAAAATGAAAAATATTTCAGAAAATTACAATGAAAAGGATAAACCAGAATAAAAATACAAAGGAACCTACAAAAGAGATCAGAAAATTTAAAATCATACAAAAGACCACCCAGGAAAGACATGAATAATCACAATTGAAAGCAAAAAATAGCAGAAAAATAACCGGCAAAAATAACCAGGAAAGCTGCACCAAAGAAAACAAAAAAGTTTAGGCTACAAAAATAATGATAGAACAGAAAATTTAAAATACATTTTGTTGATACCTATTGAAGATTGGTGTGACCTTTTTCCTAATTTACACCAAAGCTTAGGCTAGAATAAGACCTAGCTGAAAAGATAGAACCTAGTTGTATGAGCATAATAAGTTAGCACCTAGTAGGAAAGAACCCAGTACTATGAAAGAACCTCTATAAATAGAAAATTACCAACAACAACACAAGAGTCTAACTAGAATAGAAGTTATAAGAAAAATCTAGGTAGCAACAAAGAATTAATTCTAGAACAGAAGTAGAATACTTTAAAGAACAAGCTTGTGCTTCATCCATAGGAGGTCTTGGTTTCATATCTGAGTCTGAGAATAGTTTTTGGGGAAATCACAGAGTCTTGTACCCAAGAAGTTACAGTTTAAGACAACCATGGAGTTTGAACTCCTTGGTTGTATAAACCAGAGACATAAGTAGGAGATATGATATGAGTCTCCTTTTAAAACTTAATACTACACCCCTGTAAGTGTAAGCTGATGCTGGAAGTTCAATATTGGACAACCATAGTATCTTAGTTGGCTAGAAAAAGTTGACAGAGATTTTGGATTGATAATTATTTGAGTGGATACATAGCTGATCAAGCAACTTTCTTCCACAGAAAATTGTACTTAGGTCCAAACCAGAGGCTAGTAAATCTTCAGCCGATGCTGTAAGTTCAAATTTGTACCATCATTGTACTTAAGTATCTCAGTTGGCTAGTCTGAGTTATAGTAAGGAGTGATGAGATATATTATTATTGGAGTGGGTAAGTACAGTAACAATATTGAGTGACTACCACAAAGTTGGCACTGGCACCTTTTTTCATGAAAATGCAATTTAGGCATGGTCATTATACTGATCATGATAACCTTGATATTTATGATAGACACGCTAAAGATACTCAAAGATTCCAATTAATTAGGATCATGATGTCATGAATGATTTTATGCCCCAGAAAAACATATCAATCTACTTGGACTGGAAGCATCAAAACAATTAAATACAAGACAAAATCAAAGAAATTATCAAATTCTGCAGGATGAGTCCAAGAGACTTTACTGGACATTATTGTTGTCACCTATTCCAACAGTTATCATTCCTTTTTAGGTGGAGTATCAATTTTTACAAGATACTCTTTTGGTCTTACATTAATTTTCCATTTACACCAACTCAATGTTTAAAAAAAAAAAAAATGTAAATTTGGACTTTAAATTTTAAATGTACATCATTTGTTGGTTGTTTCATTGGAAATGCTGTGGCACAACATGAGACATCCGTTAGAGAAACAATAAATTCCTAATTCAAAGAGTCTAGAAAAATAATAAATAAGAACACAGGCAAAGAAAAGATATAAACCCAAGGAGAATTTACAGAAAGCTAAAAACAGATCTAGAAATAAAAAAAACTAGGAAAATGCACAACAAAATGCTTTCAAGAGTTACATAGAGTAAAAAAAAACGGAAAAAAGAAATCATTATTGAAGAGTGTAATGAAAAGACCCAACAACTAAATGTAGAATGATCAAACAAAAGATACTAAATGTGTTAAAAACAACCAAGGACTATGCTAAAATAGGAAGAAAAGACAACATAGGAAGATATATACTATTTGTAAAGTGCTTAGAAATTAAAAAAGTGCTTCAAAAAATATTTTGAAGGGAACCAAGTATTTTTTTACCAAAAAAGAACCAGCAAATTATTGAGAAAAAGAAAAAACTAGATATAACAAAGAAGAATCTAGATAAGATACAAGGAAGAAAATAAATAAACAAACTTACAAAAGAGCTTAGAGTGACAATGGTAATGATGTGTATAGAATGGAACATACTAAAGGTAAAGGGCATCAAAATAGCCAAATTAATAAAGAACAAAATTAAAAAAGAAACACACCTCTAAACCACAAGAACAGACTCTCTAAACAAACTAAGCATAGAATCCAGAAAAGAACTAGGAAAATAGTCTAGACAAAACCAGTAATGATAATGTTCAAATGAACTTATTCAAGAATGATAACATTTGGACTTCAAAGGGAATATAAATGGACACAAAAAACCAAGAGAAAGAGAACCACCAAGAGATAACTAAAAACTGGGAAAGGACAAAAACAGAAAAGAGTACAAAAAACAGATGCATGAACCTAGTACTAGTAAATACCATGGAAAAGAGCCTACAAAGAGCCTAGAAAAGAGCCTAAAAGAACCTAGAAACAAACCTAGAAAAGAACCCAAAAAAGAACCTAGAAAAGAACCTAGAAAAGAACCTATTAATGAACATAGAAAAGAAAAACCAAATTAGATCTTAAAAATTAAAATTATAATGAAAACTTTTGTTAAAGAATGTGATAATGTTATTCTTTTAGAAAAGTTTGTCCAAATCTTCATCTTCTCAAAGATTTTTGTTTGTAAGCTGCTATTGCACCTGAGCACTTTAATTTTAATTATAGAAAATTGGTAAAAATAGAATTAGTATGGTAATGATGAAAGCCCTAAAAGATATATAAAATATATTTGAAGCACAAAATAAATTAAAAAGTGTAACATTTTTATACATCAGCTAATGAAAAAAGTTGAAGATGGTCAGTCTTGAAATTTTGTTATACAGAATTGAAAAGCCGCACAACCAGACATGATGAGCAGCATTATATATATAAAAGATAGCACACAGATTGACACATGAAGATAATATTTAATTCAATCTGAACATATTACAATTGAACTTGCATAGAAGAGTGCTATTAACAAGCACTTCATATTTTTCAGTTTTGGACCTGATACTGTTTTGATCAGTACAACTTTTAATCCAATCACTTATCTTATGCTCAAAGAGAAAGTCTTCTTCTTAACTACAATGTTGAATATTCTTCAAATTGATACACCTTGTTGGTGTTTGAAAGTGAGAGACAGAAACCAACATATTTTTGAAAATGGTACCTTTTCAGGAATGTACTGCATGAAATGATGCAGGTGTGTGTTGAAACAAAAAATGTTTATTCTTCAAAAGCTGAAGCCATTTATGTTATCATCATCAAAATGAAACAACAATTAAATCACTGCTGCATTAACAGAATGGAGGCAGAATTGAAATACCAAATTTCCTATTGACTGCAAAAGAAAAAGAGACAAGACATCTGTTACTGCTTTTCTATTTATGCTAAGATAGAGAATGATATCTCAGTTGGATGAATGAAGTTAAACATCTTTAAGTTTAACATCACAAGACACAAAACAACATCAGAGCTGTGCAAATGATGCATATGGCATTCAAAAGCAGCTAGTGTACACAGTAGATGAGAGGATTTGACATTGAAATTCATCTCATCCTACAGTTTGGAGTTGAACAAAGGAACACCACAATTGGAAGACAGAGTTGCAGGACACCCTTGTTGCTGGTCAGATTGTAGGAGATGGCATGGACCATGGACATGGATTTTTGCAAAAGAACAAATATTAATAATAGTTTACTCCTTGGGTTTTGAATAGGAAGAAGCTTGATTTGCTGAGGTTCCATACAAGCTCACATAATTTTTAGAGGTCTGAAGTATTCTGAGGAACAAGTGGAAGTTGTTGTCCATGGTTTGCCATAGGTTTTCCATTGCTGTTTGCTCTACAAATATTGCCCCAAGTAAAGCTATGAAAAAGTTACATCTTCCAGCATCTCCTGGAGATAATTTTAAGGCATGCATGCATGCTGAATGCATGCCAAAGCCACAGATGCTCTCAGATGGTTTCCAGCTGTTTTTGTTTTTTCTGGATGGTGTGATGTGGCATCTTTGTCATTGCTGATCCTGTTGCAATGTTGGTCTCCCATCAGTCTGGGGTTGAGATTTCGAAGCGTTTGGAGGACAGAGGACAGATGCTAATAAATGGAGAAATTGGAAGGCAATCACGCTGCCAAGACAACAATGAATTTCGACCAATTTCAGAGACAAAGTTTCAATATGGCACAATCCCATTGTTGGCATAAAAGTTGGTAATCGTCTGATCAAGACATCCGCACAACTACTCAGGTTTCGTTTCTGAAGACCCAAGGGGAATGATGCTAAGGACACTCTTGCAGAAGCTCATGCAAACATCATGTGTGATTCTTGGGTCATTTTGGGACTAATAATACCTACGTCATTTATCTATCTGTGGCTCTCTGTGGCTTTGTGTTTGATTGCTTAGCTTGTGCGATGCAACTTGATAACCTCTTTCGAGTCCATCAACCTGCCATGACGCTATCAAATCCCAACATCTATTTTTTCAATCAAATCAAACCCAGGTCTATGATGCTGACACCGAGTGACCATGGATTGTCTGCTCAGGAAGTAATGAAAGCTGCAAACTCCAGGAATGCTGGATTGAGCCACCATAGGGACACGTCCGAATTCAAGTCCGCAACTATGGCGCCCCCAGCCCCCAGCAGTTTAAACCGGAAAGAGGTTGGTGCCTTGACACAGCAGCTCTGCGTGGTGATTGGTACCGAGCCACATCGTACACCCGTAGTGTCAAGGCCATTGTCACAACAGTGACGAGTGACGAGTGCTCCTTTAGTGCCTTTAAACCAGGCGAGGTCGGTGTGCTGTAAACTCATAATATCATGCACATGGCCTTCTGGCTGCCAAAATTCGGCCGAAGGATCGTCAGCAGCTGCTAGGCAATCTTGTCCATCATGGTGCGCAGCTTGCGACAACTTCGTTTGTCGTCAAAGAAAGACTTGCAGCTTGTCCGTAGATTCTCTCCAAAAGTCATGCTTGGCTGCACTTCAGTTGTCGAAGCAGATTGTTGATAATTTGCTTTCGGAGATAACCGCTAAAAGAAGGCGCCGCCCGAGCCTTCGACATATTGCCCTACGCGTTGCTTTGCTGATGCTTATCCCTCGCAACTCGAAGAAGTTGCGCTCCAACTTGAATCGGTTCACTCCCGCGATAGTCGGTCCATTCCGCCTTACTTGAAAAAAGCAGAGCAGTGATCATGTCAATCATTTTAAAGTTTGATGACGAGGCGGCTGAAGGCAAAATTGAGTTCAGGGGCATGCTCAGTAAATCTGAGGTCATTGAAACCACTGATTCGACAGATTGAGACATGGGATAGGCAGCATACAAGGGGGTGGCATGATCCTGATGCTGATTCACTCGAGGGGGGATGGAACTCGGTATTTGCGAAGAGGACTTGGATTGTTGGGAACTTGGACCTGTCACGCAGCTGATATCATCAGTATTCCAGCGAAGTGGTGCAGGCATTGCTTGAGACCCTCCCGTTGAAAATGACTCGAAAGTCGGTAAAAATCCATTTGAAGTCCTTTCTTTGGGTGGGACTGGATTTTTATTTTGAGGGGGGGTTTCTTCATGACAATGTTGGAGGGATGTAGTCACTGAATTTGCCTCCCTTTGTTCGTCCCCATCATGATATGCATCGGAAGAAGATTTTTCACTAACATTTCGACTTTGAGTCATAGCCATCAATCCTGGAGAGATGTTCCCGTGACTATGTTTGTGCCTCTTTCTTTGATGGTGGGATCCACCCTGTTCTTTTTGATCTGCGAATGAAATGCTTTTTGCATAGACTCCATCCACTCCAGAAACAAAATCTCTGCACCCTTCAATGACAAATCCTTTGGTTCGTCCGTTCGTTTTTTTCCTCCGTGTTTTTTTGGCCTCGATGGAACAACTTCCCTCAGTAATCCCAGGGGATTTCACTTTGGAATCCACCTTCGTCTCTCCCTGAAAATCAGAAATGGCTTTAGATTTGGGGCCGTCAACGCACTCTTTAAGACTTGGCAAATAAGCCATTTCATAAAAGTTGGGGCAATTTTCGTCTGCGTTTGAACTGATTTTTTTCTCCTTAGATGTCATCCGTTTCATCTTATCATGCAAATGTGGCATGCCTCGGAGAAATAACTTCAAATACGGAACCGAAACAAAAGCCAGACAACCAAATTGTTAGGAGGAGGTTGATACTGTCAAAATTTTTTACAGCTGAGCAAATTACCTCGTGATAAAAACTCCCGCGATCGGGACCAGCGTTGACGCGCCGAAACCTTTGTGACGCGGATTGTCGTGCAGAAAATCAGAAGATGCGCGATATTGGACTCAAATCATTTTCAATTGGCAACGGAATACTGATTTGAACTCACCCCCATGCATTGACTAGTCGAAGGAACGATTCCAAATTATTGTGTCCATAATAACGAGGTAGCACTTTTCTGGCGAATGTCTTCCGTTGGAGTATCAAGAATGAGCGTCCATGTGGTAACCATGTGATGATATCTGACAACTCTGCCAAAGTTGAAATGCAATAGTACCAGCCAGAATGAGAGCTTATACATAATAAAATCAAACAAAACAGCGGAGAACCTTACCTGGATCCGAGAGCATTTCATTGAGTTTGGTTGTGAGCTTCGAAGCTGCATGATAGTCGGAATTACTGCCAATTTTTATACCCTGGTTTCCTTGGAGGAGATCTGGCAGGACACGAGAATAATCCGTGTAAGAGTATGTGGATGTCTCCTCTTCTTCATTAGATGATGAAACATCATGGCAGTCAATAAGATAACCGAGATCCTCAGCGTGGCTAGCACATTTCACTCTTTTGCGGATTTTGTTATTTTTCTCCATTATATTTTGATTCAACTTTTAGCCAATGTGTTCATCAAAGTGTCAATCCATGCACCATTTAGTCCAAAGACATTGAGTAACTGGTTTTGATATTGATAACAATATTGAGATTTTGATTGGATACAGATTGGATAGGAAAAAGATAATCTAATTGGATTATCAGGTATGGTATGGTACAATACTACTTACCAGAATAGCTTTCATCGATCACTCGCATGATCAATTTTTCTTCCCCTTGTAAGTACCATATTCTTTGTCTTTGTGCTGCCATCATCCCCCATAGTATGTACAGTACCTAGTACTATGATGTGATCTCGCAACTGAGTTGTGCGGGAGGCCGGCAGGTTGTGAGCAGGGAATGGTACCCGAGTGAAATTTGGTCGGGTAACTATTACCCGGGTACT
>JALLOT010003836.1:0-10825 GCA_036939595.1 Thalassiosira livingstoniorum | reverse complement strand
TTTATTGATGTATGACACCCTGGGGGTGTCTCCATGGCATCATGGTCAAAATGGCAGTTAAAAATGCCGCCACCACCGTGAAACCCATACAACTTCTGATTTGACAATGGTGACGCCACCACCGCCGCTTCCAACGTGTATTACAAATAGAGTTGATTGTTTCCGACATACCAAGAGCTTGGTTTAGTCGGAAACAACCAACAACTTAGACGTATTGGATGTCATTGTACCGCAATGGTGGTGGCGGACGGCGTTAGTTAGTGGTGTTGTACTCGGCCAAAACAAGGATTATCATCGCCGTTAAAGCAAGGACATGTTAAAGACTTAGAACCGTTTATAAAGTCAACGGAAACGCACCGCAATTTCAAATATATGTCCATTAAGGCCGTTGTTTCTGTCGCAGCTTTCGCCATGGTGGAGAAGTCCACCGAGCATTGCCATCATCGGAGGGCATCAGACGTCACCATAGCTGGAAGAAGAGGATCTGGTATTAAAAATCCACCTTTTTATGTGGGACAATTTCAAGCCTCAAATCCGCCTTTTTATGTGGGACAGAAGGAGTAATACTCGTAGTGTATTGTATGTTGTATGGTACAATAATATGGTGTGGTAGGTACCATATCGATTGCGCCTCGTTATTTTAAGGTGCTACTGCTTAGTCCTGGGACAAAGAGTACGCGGCGGATGCCGGCAAATCCTGAGTGCCGAAATAAAACCCTGGAGGGGTGAGAGGGGGTTCAGTGGGGTGGGGGGTTGTATGACGGGGGATGTGGAACTTCTGCCTTGTGCCAATTTTGGCATCACGGATGTGTTTTGAGAGTGCCAACGTGATAGCTAATCCCAGCTGCTGAAGTGTGTAGTCGCGAGGGGACGGACACATGTACGAGTGACCATAGAAAGGGGGGTTTGGCTTTTGTTTCCATTGGATGGTAGCTGTCGTGACTACATCAGTCGGAGAGGGATACTGAGAAAGCAAGGAATACATTTTCAAGGCGTGTGGTTTGGATTCGGGGATTGAAATCTGTTGGTGAGGGGGGGTGCCGAATAAAAACTGCTGGAATAGTTGACCCCATCTACCGTGCGGATCAATTGCTATTGGGATTAAGATCATATCATTTCTGATTAAGGCACCAATGATCTCATCCCCCGTCAACGATACATGGTTGTATCGATCGGCCGCTCCGTCTCGAGTAAGCTTGCCCTTCTCCGCCTCCTGAAGATGCAATTCAGCGCTGGCTGAAATGTCCTCGGGGGCATCTGTGAAGGGGGTTGGGGCAAGCACAGGAGAAGTAACGGTCACATATAGTACCATACATACTCGTACCTCCTAATTAAAAGCTTACTACCGTTGAGTTAATTACAACGGTGAGTAAGTGACATTAATATTTGTTTCAGCGAAAATAATCGCTCAACATCGCTACCACGTGAATTTTGCTAGCTTCGAACGGTGAGTAAGTGACATAATTGTCCGGCGAGCGTTTAGCGACTATCAGCGATAGGACATTGGTTGTCATTAACTCACCGTTCAGTACGGTAGGTACTACCCAATCTCTTACGAGTACCATATTAATCTTACAATACAAAAATCAAAAATCAAAAATCAAAAATCAAAAATCAACTGAAAATCAATCACAAAAAAAACTGCCAAGACCAAAATAGTGATGACGATAATGGATACTAAATAATAGCGAAGCCCGCCCAAGCCACAAGCAAACAAGAAGTAATACTATCTGTCTAAGCAAGGTACTAAATACAACCCAATATGGCAGAACATGACAAAGAAGACGACAGAAGACGGCACTATGAATGATGCTGGAAATGATGGTGGCAGTGGAGACCAACTTGCAATCACTGCAATGAACGGCGTGGCCAGTTTGAACGATAGGAGCCACGAGAAGGACGAGAACGACGAGAACGACGAGAAGGACGCCGCAACTTCTTCCATTCCATCGGGCAACATCTCCAACGGGGACACGGCGCACGATCATCCAAATGATCCTTGTGATCCATCCAACATTCCAAGTGAAAGGATGATTGGTGCAAGTGGTGCAAGTGCCATAGATGCCATAGATGACAATGAGAGGGGTCCAAGTGACAACGAACACAACGAACACAATGAACACTCAATGCCTACGACGCCGAGCGAGGCAAATCAGGCGAATGCGGCAAATACGGCCAATTCTGACTCGGAACCCCATGACGTCCCCTCTTCGGGCGAAAATCCATCCAATCCAGCAAATCCAGAAAGTTCCACAAATCCAGTAAACCCAATAAATTCAGCAAATCCAGAATTGGAACAACAATCCATGGAGCTCAACATAGCCTTGGAAGCATTGGAATCGATGCGCCGCGCCAATCTCGAAGTGGAATTTTCCACCGCCACCTCTACTATCTCATCTCTTCCTGCTGCCTCTGCTCACCCTGCTCGTCCTGCTCTTCCGGCGAAGTTTGCCGTGCATCACGATCGATGCACGTATTGTCAGAGGGAGGCGCTGTATCGATATGTGGCGAATCCTACGGTGGAGAATGCACCGAGAGAAGTGCAAGCAATGAGAGCAAAAAACTCACAGAATAACGGTGGAGAGGGAGAAGCAAGGGAAGGGAGGGGGTTGGGACTGGGTCTCGGGCTGGGAGAACGAATGGGAGTCAAGTTGGACGGAAGTCGGATACGACGGTTTCGAAATCGGTTATTTTCAAAGTCCATGCCTGCCTCTTCGGAATCCGAACATACATTCGCCACTACAGCCACAAATGACACTGCAACTGCTTCTACTTCTGAGGATTCGGGGATGGCGGAATCCTGTCCTCCGAAATTGTCTCATCCCAGCAGCAAAAGCCTTTCGAGCTTGGGAAGTGACGATGTCATCAGCGAACAATCGGAATTCGAATCTCCCCCCACATGCTCCACACCGCAAAATGGAAATGACAACACTCGTTCTATTCCAGCACGAACCCACAAATCCAACAAATCCAACAAATCAAGCAAACTCCCCAAATTTCGCAAAACGCACCACCCGTGCCTGACGTGCGGACATCCCACCTGCTCTTCCCATTCGTCGCCCACCTTCTCCTCTCGGCGGATACCCATTTGTCAACCCTGTGCGTATTTGTTCGAATTGGATTTTATCGTGGATGTCATTTCCAATGCCACCACCACATCCACCAATGATACCAATGAACAAAATGGACAAACTGCCCAAAATGCCAAATTCTCCCAACCATCCTCACTTTCCTCCCACCAACAAAAAGTCAACGAAATGATCGACACCTACGACCGCGCCAAACTCCTCCTCACCTACCTCTCCCTCCACGCCCCTCAAATCTCCTCCGCCCTCCAAACCCGCACCGCCCGCTCCAATCACATTGGCGCCGGGTCCTCCGCTACTGGAATGGTCTCGGGACTCACCGGCGTCGTAGGATGCAGTGCGTTATTATTCCCACCTGTCGCCGCGGTGGGGGTGCCATTGCTGATAGCCAGTCTGGTATTTGGAGGAACGGCCACCGCAGCGCAGACGGGAGACGCAGCAGTGAATTATTGGAGCGATTCGAATCGATTGGCGGAGGAGATGGTGGCATTGTGGGGGATGGTGTTGAGTTTGTTGAGAATTGTGGAGGTTTTGAATTATGGGTTGATGAGGGATCATTTGGATGTGGAGGGGTATTTGGAGGATGGGGAGGGTGGAGACGAGAAAGACGTCAGTGGTGGTGGGGGGAGTGGTGAAAGAGGTTCCAGAGAGGCATTGGCCAAGGAGATTCGTGATTTGTTGGAGAAGCACGGGGTCAATACCAAAGTGGGAGTGGGTGCTTTGAAAAATGCCGTGGTGGGAGGACTGGCTGCTTCGGCTTCCTCCGCTTCCTCGGCCGCAGCTGCCACAGAAGTAGTCGTCGCCGCCGAAGCCGCCTCCCTGAGCACCAGCGCCACCAGCACCCTCGCCAGTGGAGCCGCCTCCGCCACCTCCGGCGCCTCCGTCGCCGCCCGCAACTCCCGCTACTTCTCCCGCGTAGGAACCACCGCCCTCTCCTCCGCCCGATTCGTCCCCGTCGCCGGGGGGGTATTGAGTGCCGCCTGTCTCGTCGTGGAGGGGAACGAGTTGAAACGAACACTGGCGCAGATTAAGGAGGGGAATCCCTGCGTGAAGGCGGAGCAGATAAGAAATATCAGTGAGGAAGTGGGCATGTTGCCGGATTCGAGTTTGATTGCGGGGGAGTGTCGGAGGGTGTTTGAGTTGGTGGAGAGGAGGAGGGTGAAGAGGGCAGCTTTGGGTGGGGGTGGAGGTGGTGGGAAACAGAGCAATGGGAGCAATGGGAGGGGTGGGAATGTTTCGTTGGAGGATGTGACTCATGGGGATATTTCGGATTTGATAGGTGCCATGGAATCGTCTGCCGTGGATGCCGTAGGTAGTGGGCTTTGAATTGAATTAATATCACATTCCTTTCTTCTTTGGTGTTTGTACATAAACTTAAATATGGATACCATTATTTCTACCAAGCATGCTCTTCGCACAAATAGAAAGGTCAAACTGGGCCAAACCATGTTCATGGATGCCAATTGACAAAGTTCAGCAGATGGAAAAGGCAAGATACCGGTCAAAAGTCTTGATTCGACTACATTCATCGAATCAAACAAAAGTCAGACATGAATTGATGATTGAGTTCTCGTTTTTTGAAGTCCATTATTTGTAACTGTGACTAGATTGCACATTTGGGTCATGACACCTACAAACAAGAACTCAACAATCAAAGCTTCTAGTTTTTTTTTCATTGGATCACAGCATAAAATGAATCATCACAAGACAAAAAAGAAACATGCTTCTACTATTTCTAGCATCATTATTTTTGCTCGTGCCATCGCTGGCATCCAATTATCAATGTGATTGCATCACCAACAACATTGCACCACCTTCCCTACCCTCGGCCAGCTCCAATGTTACCAAGCCAACCTGCCGCCAGCTTCTGGGAGCGACAGATGGATCTGCACAGAGAGAGGTTGCTTTTGCGTTTCAAGTTTCGCGTCTCCCGTTCGACAATGTGTTATTTGGACAATCTCTCAATTTGCAGAAGCTCGAAGGAACGTATTGCATTTTGGCACCCGAAAAAGATTTGAAGAGTGCGGTTGATGGAGTGAGTGTTTTTTAATTTTTCAGTATGATGCATTCCATTTCTTCTGCTTGGAAAGTGTTCAACCATTCCGTGCTTGATGTATTCAACGTTGACACATTCACTAGATATCTAGGCTGACATTGATCATTGGAGCCGTAATTGCAGTGATTGTATATTTTTCGATCATTCGCAACGAACGACATCCTCGCACGAGAACATTGGCAGCCGCGCTAATATTGCTGGGATGTCTCTGTGCTCCATACTTTTATTTTGATTGGACCGGATACAAAAATTCCGGCCTACGAATGTACTTTGTACTGCCGCTTGTCTTGTACATTTTTCACACGCTTGAAGGTAAGTAGAACTGTTTCCGGACGCTAATATTGAAGTTCTTTTTTAAGTTGTATCTACACTTTTTGCATACTGACAAAACGAAATGTTGTGTCTCTTATGCGACGTCGTAAAACAGCATTTTTCGGCTTCACTCCAAAGGGAGCGACAAGCTCCATTTGGTTTTATTGCGTGTTCTTTACTTTCCCGGTGGAGTTCACATTTAGCAAGGAAACGTCAAAACCGGTTAAGGCTTCCTACACAGATATTTTGCAGAGCTTTCTAAGCATGGTTTACTGTTTCGTATCCAACACCCTGTGTGTATCAGTTCTCTCTCATTTTGATTACATGCCATTCGGCCCATACGACGGGGAAAAATTCAAGATACCGACGACATTTAGCGGCTATTTGGATCCGAGTTATGTTGGGAATTGCTTCGCCATTGCTTGTGAGTCTTCCAAAACGAGACATTGGCGATTTCACTCAAATCCATTTGCACTGAGAGTTATTTCAATTTTCGCTTACCTCTTGCAGTAAGCTTCCAAACGGGGTTAGCACTGATTAGTGCAGTTAGCTCGTTTATGGAACAGTTAATCGTTGGGTACAAGACGAATAATATGATGAAAAGTCCAATGACAGGGGCAACTTCTCCGAGTGACTTTTGGGGCAAAAGATGGAATTTAGTTGTGCATGGGTTATTGAAGGTAAATTGACCAAACATCAGATCGTGCAGTGGGTATTATCACGTGCTGAGTGGTGACATTTCTCTAACTATGCTCATTTTTCCCGCTGCCCGCTCCATTTCGCTGGATTGCACAGCGAGGAGTCTACAAACCGGTTCGTAGGCGTTTTTCGGCTGCCGTCGCAACATGTGCTGCCTTTGTCGCATCGGGTGCAATCCACGAATGGATCAATCATGCAACATTCGTTTATCACCGGAAAGGAATGCGGGTTAATTCAATTTACAAACCCGAAAATATTATCCTTGGCTCCAACTTGGTGTTTTTCTTGTGGAACTCAATTGTCATTGCTGTGGAGCGGTTCGTCGCGAAAATTCCATCAGTACGATCGACTGCATCAGTGTTGCCGAAACCTCTGATTAGTTTCTTAGTTCTAATGACAGCGTTGTCTGCCGCATCATGGTTCGCAGCCCCTTATTTTGAAGGTAGGCATTTTTGGGACTTTGAAGGACTTGATTTCATCATAGTTAAGTCGAGTGGTGTTTGCCAGACGATTGAGTGAGGCTGAAAGTAGTCCAGCAATCAAAAACGGCAGCAGCTGTTTCAAACTTTGGATTCTTTTAACAAAGATGAAATTTGCGCGTGCAGAGTTATAGCGAACATGTTAAATTAAGTAGTGGGATTCCTGGATTAACTTGTTTTTGCAGTAAAATTTTTTTGGCATTTTATTCAACCTCAAGTGATCCCTTTACAGCACGAACTATCTGAGCAGTAAGCATGCGAGTCCCCAATACAATTCTTGATGCAGAAGGATCAGCAATGTCCGTACAATCATTTGACAGACTTGCCTCACACAAATCTTGTGCATCAGCCCCAAGAGAAAATTGTGCAGCAATCACATAAGTACCAGTTGGAAGATCTGGACACACAAATTGAAAAGAGCTTGCAGACACCGTAGTCATGGCGAGACCAATGCTCGATTGAAGCTCAAGGTCTGCAATTTTAGTCACGCAAGTAAAGTTGGAAGGAATGCCATCCTGGTCCAAATCCTCATTGTAGCAATCTTCGTACGTTGCATTTCCCCCAATCTGATGACGAATCTCAACCTGACGACTTTGAAGGGTGACTGGTCCCGGAGCACATTCGAACACATCCCCAAAAGCATTGATGGCATCCACTACAACATCTATTTGAGCGGAAGCTCTCGTTGCCCCAATATTGCCATAATATTCAGTCTGGCTTGGCCCTTTCTTGCTCTTTGCGGTATTCAAGGTAAAAATACCGATTTGGGTCGAAAGACCGACAAGGGCTTCTTTGCCACCGGGAACTTTGAGCTTTCCAAGGTTGGCCAGTTGGAGAATTCCATTGTTTGTATTGCCCTCAGTATTGGACGCAACATTGTTGCAAATTTCGGAGAGCGATGCGTGATTTCCCCAAACACTATCTTCATCTCCGTTAATGCAATCTGCCGCGACAATGGGCTCGTTTTCCCAGGTTGCTGCAAATTTGGCAGAAGGCTGATTAAGTACTCGGAGGTTACTGTTGCCAGCCATGGCGACGGCGGCGGTGGCAGAAGCGGCTAAAATACGAAGCATCATTCTGAGTTTGTTGTTAGCGTAGAATTTATGTTGATTAATAAATCGATTGTCGAAATGGAAGTTGTGAAATTTATGAGCTAATCTGCACTCCTGAATGGAAGAGTGGCTTTTTTGGACGAATTTGGTCCATGACTGAAACCTGACTCAAAACTCGGGGTGCAGTGGTAAACAGCAAAACTCACCGAAAAAAGTGTGCCAGGACTCAAAACCTCCTCACAAAACGTGCACCCTGTACCAGTCTCATTGTTTTCGCGGCAATAGATTTTCTCGATTGTTTTCCAAACTAGCGAAATTAATGTTCTGAGCTGAGGCTTTCGATGCATCAATGTTTCAATGATTGTTGGCCAGACTTTGCCCTTTCTATCTTGATGTGAGTCAAAAGCTTCATTGTTGCCATCTCCATTTGCGTATTGTGCTGAGTAACAATGTCACTTCCAATGATCAAATGAAGCATTAAGTCGGTTGTCTGTCAACGTTTGCCGTAGCCAAGTGCCATCCTCCATACAAAACCAATAATACGATAAAGTTTTCATAATGCCCCTGCCCATGAACATGTTTGGTTGTCCCGAAAAATCATGCACAAAATGTCGAAACCGCACTAGATACTCCATTTAACTCATAATCTACTCTTCATCGGACATCCATCTCCACCAAAGCCTTGCTGTCCTCTGTGTTGTATACTTTTTTGGGATGTACCTGTTCGTATTTAGTCTTATTTGAAGGTCAAGCGACAGCAAGTAATCAATGACGAAGGTGCATAACTCTTCTTTGATGATGCCATGAATATCCTCAGGCACAGGAGTCGACACCATGTCGCAATCAACAATGGAGATGAGTTTTTCCGAATCCCTCTGGGTGAAGCAGGCATCACTGGTTTTTACAACCTTCTGAAAATTTCTCCAAGCAATCCTCTGCGCACTCAAACGAGTCAAAGTTGGAAGATGTAAAGGTAAATTCCGTTGTCTGTAATTTTCCAGCCATTGTTTCACGAAATTGCGAGCTTGAAGTTTGGGGTGTGTTTTCTTCCATTTCTTCCATCCAAAAACGTATTCCAACAATAATTTGAGAACATCTGGAGATGCTAATATAGATGACAAAAGCAGCTCTGTCTTCAAATCATTGTCAGAGCATCCATCAGATGCCCAAAAGAATAGCTCGGATGATCCAAAACTTTCAATGTAGTCTTGTGCATTGGCCCCAAAATCAAAAATTACCCTTTTGTGAAGCAACCTCGTTTTTCTGATTACAATACTTTCTGCACTCACCGGAGTGCCTGTTAGAACAACCTTTTTAACGAGAGGCATTTCCTCAAGGATAGCCCCCAGACATTCCTCATCCAAGTTACAACAGTTTTGAAGGTCTAGTATCTCGGCGGTTCTACCAGCAATTGCGCCCTTCAACAAATTTTCTTTACTGAATTCCCGGTCAAGGCGTAGATAACTGATATCTGGTGCGGATGATCTCCTAATTGTATTTGCGTCCAGTATACGGGAGCAGTTACTGACGACAACGTCCAAATTTGCTGGAAGCAGTAATGGCCTCTCTTCAATAAGTTTCACATCGTGTGGTAACTTCTTATGAATTGTAAGCAACAAATAAGAATATTCGTCCAATGTTGGCAATTCATTGTAGTTGTTCAGTTTTCTGTAGGAATCCATCCACGATTTCATGTCTTGAACATGGGAAAACGAGATAGAGTGATGGTTGCTTCTACCCAAACTATCGCGCAACAAAAATGCATTGATGAAGGCAGCAACAGGGGTAGCAACGGAGGAATAAGCAAATGGATGCTGAAACACTGATGGATGACTGTATGGATCTTTGCATGGAGCTTGGTACGGATCTTTTTTAGGTTTTGGAAATGATGACTTTAATGCGTGAGCCATCGCGGTCACGTTTTTGCGCACCAAATCATCCTTCTCGAAGGACCATGCAAAATGAGTCAAAATAGAGTGAGGCAAAACAGCAGCTTTTGCGAGGGAACCTCTGCCAGTGGTTCTGATTTTTTTGGAAAATCTCAGGCAATGCCCACTAAAGGATCCATCACATCTCATGGCTCTTTCACCATTTATTGGCAAATTGAGATCCATAGAGGCATTCTCGATTGTCCATGAGCGAACATCAATGCAAAAAAGATGCATGATAACAAAAATGCAAAGTTCCTCTTTGATTCTTTCCCGCAAAATTTCTGGCAACGCTGCCATGCCCAAATCGTTCTGGAAGAAATCAATGAATTTTTGAACATTTTCCTCGACAAAGTTTGCGTCTATGGTCGGAACGAAAGTGTGAAATTTCTCCATAGCAATTCGTTGCGCACAGAGGCAGGTCAAACTCGGGAGTTTCGACGATGACTCTCCAGGCCAGTCCTTCGCAAGCCATTCTACCACAAAATCAAGAGCTTTCTCTCTGCCAACATACGTCACATCGCCCCTCCACCCAAAGACGTACTCCAGGGAAATAACGAGAATATCCACGGCTGATATATTTGGCGATGAGAGCAGCATCGGTTTCAAGCTTTTGTTCTCAAACCCTCCAGATGCAAAATCAATGAGATCTGAAGGGCCGACATTGTTGCGGTGATTCCTGGCGATCTTTTGTCGTTTTGCCGGCTTCCTTGCAGCCAATGACATGGCTCGACTCGACATGATTTGCAGATGACTCAAAGGTAAAAAAGAACCAGCTTGTGAATAAATTCCATTCAAGAAGTAAAATATTGCATTGGGTGGCTTAGCGTGTCGTCAGTCGTCAACAAAATGAAGATACCAAAGGATACAGTCACGTCTCCATTCTCATTTGCACCAGCGATCTATGTGCAAGTCGCATAGCCAGCACAAAGCAGATAAGATTCTCTTTGATGCTATTTGCGTTCGTCCATGGTCATTATTGGTGTAGGAATAAGCGAGTATGGTAGTAAGCATTGGCAACAATCACTCTAACAATCAGCATTATGAAAACCAGATGCAGAAAAGACAATTAATTGAGACAGAATGGTATTGTACTTACATTCCAACGCAGCAGCTGCAATCGACGGAGCCTAATGGTTACTTGCCACATTAAATTGAAGTTCTAACTTTCAATCATTACAATGGTTAGTTACATGATCTTTATTATTGTATA